>NAGG01000620.1:0-20814 GCA_003031705.1 Calonectria naviculata
CTGCGCAGGAAAGTGAAGCGAGAGACCTTGGTGTGTACTCTGAGGCGGTGCAGAACGGAGCAGTCCTTGAGAGAGGGCAAGTTGCCAAACAAGAGTGCGTAGCCAGAGCCTCGTCACAAAGAGATCAGCCAGTTGAAGCTCGGTTAGACTCCCTTGTCCGCTGGCACTTAGGGCTCGTTCAGCCTCGGCAGCGTTCATCTCGTCTTGGTCCAGCTGTGCTTGTTTAGTTTCGATCCACTGGGCAGTCATGGCAGGCCCAGGATGTCTGGGATCGTGCTGCGCCCTCCAGTGCGTAAGAAAAGCGTCATCCATAATCAAAAACAGATGTATCAGACGACTGAAGCCCAGGTCCACGTGTGGCGGGATGGTCGGGTCCGCATATGGAATCCCAGTGCTGAGCGGTGGCACGACGCATGGATGGCCGGACATGATGGTTAGGAAGCGTTCATGAATAAAAGTCTCCCAGTAGAGGCGTTGGAGGCGGCATATCTCTGCCTTATCGACGGGCGTCTCCCCGCTGTATAGATGCAGGTTGAGAGACTGAATCATGGATATGGACTCCCGGAGTATGACAAAGCTGCGGTTGTAGCGCTTAAATGCCATCTGGCAAATTTCAATAAAGATGCAGGTCAGCGCACGCTTAATGGTGATGGACAGCTCGCCCATGATGCCCTCGCCGGCAACGTCGGTAACATCGGCTTGGCGGTGAGATGCCAGGCTGTGGCGCACGAGGTCGTTGATCTGGGCGGCAATGTCCCCATGCAGCGTCCACGAGGTCTGGGTCAGGTTGATGGTGACGGCGGCAAAGGCGTAGACCAGGGCGGCGTCCTCGTGGCTCTGGTGCATGTTGTCGATGGCCATGCGCATCTCGGCGGGCGACACGATGGGGTTGACGGGGTAGACAATCTCCTCAAACTCGGGGACCAGGTCCAGGAAGAAGTCGCGGGTGTAGTCGGAGCTGCAGGTGGAGGTGACCGAGGCGGAGCGGTCGCCGGCGCCGTAGGCCGGGTCGGCGTTGTCGACGAGGCTGGCGATGGTGGTCAGCGCCGGCAGCGGGGCCGGGGCCAGCGGCGACGAGGCCGACTTGGCCTTGTCGCGCAGCTGTGCCACCAGACGGCCTCGCACGGCGGGCTTGCGCTTGGCCGGGGCCGCCGAGAAGTCGCACGGCAGGTTCAGGTGCTCGCACTGCGAACACGGCTGCAGGCCATTGCACCTCACCTTGCGGAAGCGGCACTGGTCGCAGGCGCGCGTGGCCCTGCCCGTCATGAGGGCGGCGGCGGCGTCCAACAGGAACAGGAACAGGGGGCAGTGGCAGTGGCAGTGGCAGGAGCTGTTGTTCCAGTGTCCAGGGCTCTCCGGTCACTGCAAACTCTCACTGCATTGGTGCGGCGGGCGTTACGGATTCGTCATGCTCCGTCGGCTGTGAGTATAGCAGCATTAAAGTGGAATGCGATGCAGCAGCACAAAGGTGGAGAAGTTGTCAACAAAGCGGAGAGACCAATCAGAGGCGTCGTGGCTCTTGCGCAAGTGGGTTCGGCGAGACCCGGCTGCGGTGACATCCATCTAGGGTAAGTTCAATTAGGGCGAGGCTGTGAAATTATTGCATCATGCGGCTTGCAGGTGAGAAAAGGAGGAAAATTCGTAATAATATTGTATGGGATTCTTTGTATCTGTTTCTGTCTCAGTATATAAATCCTGTAAGTAATCTCTTGGTCGCGTGTCAGATATATATATTTCGTCGTCATTTCTCATCCGCCCTACTTTGTGAGTGTGCCCCAATTACCCCGCCACGCTAACCCCGCGCCGGACCACCACTAAAAAGCGACAGCCGCACGGCTTAGACATCAACTAGATATACTCGGCCTTCGAATGGCGCCAGTGTCGAGCCATGGTCGGTGTTTTCATTAGTGGAGAGGAGCGGGACATATTTTGCCTCATTTTCAGACGTAAACCCAATCTCCTTTGCAGTGGGACGCGTCCACGTCTTCTCTTCTGGCCTAAAGTTCAGCACCACGAGAGCTTTGGCACTGTCCAGTCCGACCTCCTTGACAAATGTCAAGGTGTCAGGGTTTTCAATCTGCAAAACTCTGTAGTCGCCGTAGACGAGAAGATCCGAGTGTTCGCGACGGAATCGAATCATCTTGCGCCAGAACGCGAGCGCACTTGACGCGTCATTCAGCTGGTCGGCCACGTTGATCTCGCTGGCCAGAGGATGGGGCTTCATCCAGGGCTCCTTGACCTCCTTTCCGGCCTTTTCTGCCTCCTCGGAGAAGCCGCCGTACTTGGCTGTGCCGCTCCAGACCATGGGGATACGGCCATTGTCTCGTGCCAGGTGCTGGAGCGCAGTAAACGCCTTGCCGAGCTCTTCCTTGTTCTCCCCGTGGCGCTTCTTGATCATCTTGATGTAAAGAACGCTGTCGATATCGACGTAATTCTCCAGAGGGTACGACTCCTTGGGAGCATTCACGATGCCAATTTCCTGGCCCTGGTACACATATTGGGTTCCGCTAAGACACCCTTGCATTAGGGCTAGCATCTTGGCACCGGCAACTCTATACTCTGGTCGATCATCCGTAAATCTAGATACGGACCGAGCCTGATCATGGTTTTCCGTAAAGACCGTGGTCCACGCATCGGTTCCATGGATGATGCCCTGCGTCCGTCCCACAGCCTCCTTGAGGTCGCGGAGCGTGTAGTTCTTGAACGTGGTGTCGTACTTGTGTGTGCGGCCGAAGCCAACGTCCACAACATCAAACTGGAACACCATGTCCAGCTGCTTCGCCTCGGCACTCACGTAGCGCAGTACCTTGGCCATGTCGGGAGTGCATGGGAGCTCTCCGACTGTGATGGCCTTGTACTTGGCCAGGATCGCATTCATCTCGCTCAGGAACTCGTGCATGCGAGGCCCGTTGCAGTACAGCAAGCCGGCTGGCTGGAACTTTTCATTCTTGTCAATGATTGGGGCATCTGGAAAGTCCAGAGGCTTGCTGTACATGTTGACGGTATCGACTCGGAAGCCATCTACGCCGCGCTGGAGCCAAAACTCCATGGCCGAGTCGTAGATGGCCTTCCTCGTCTCCGGGTTCTCCCAGTTGAGGTCCGGCTGCTCTGTGGCAAAGAGGTGAAGATAGTACTCGCCGGTCTGCTCATCCCACTCCCACACGCTGCCGCCGCCAAAGTTGCAGCGCCAGTTGTTGGGGGGCAGCCTCTCACCGCTCTCAGAGTACTTGGCAGGACGCCAGATGTACCAGTCTCTCTTGGGGCTGCTCTTGCTCGACCGGGATTCCTGGAACCATGCATGCTTATCCGACGTGTGGTTGATGACCAGGTCCAGCATCACACGGATATTCCGGGCGTGGGCCTCCTTGATCAGCTTCTCCATGTCTTGCAGCGTGCCGTATGGGGCGTAGACATCTTCGTAGTTGGCAATGTCGTACCCCATGTCGACTTGTGGGCTGTCGTACATGGGGCAGATCCATATGGCATCGACGCCCAGGTCGGAGAGGTAATCCAGCTTGGACGTGATGCCCGGGAGATCGCCGATGCCATCCCCGTTGGAATCGCAAAAGGAAGCCGGGTAAATCTGGTAGATTACGGCGTGCTTCCACCACTGCCGGGCATGGCCGCCGACAGTCATTGTGACTTTTGCGGGAGGGGTAGCCTGTACTGTGTAGTAGACTTGGGTGCAGGCAGAAAGGATGGAGGCCACTTGCGGGGCACGAACTGGTGGTCCCTGTGTTGATGATCAAGACCCCGGATTGTATTAAAGAGCAAGAGTAGGAGCTACAGAAGCTAACGAGGGCCTCGATGAGGTATATTCAGATGCTGTCTTGCCCATCGCCCCGGCCGAGAAAGTCGCCGTTTGTCTTTAAATCCCCAGGATTTCCCATTGTCGTCGGTCCGACATCGACCCCTCCACGTCTCCAAGTCCGTGCGGCCTGCAACCCCAGACCTCTTGCGATTGGGCTGTTGGGTGGTCTGAGTCGCGATGGGGCTGTGATTGGGCCAACGTCGGTCCGAGGAGTAATTCCCGGAGCCAAGACGCCACCACGCCAAAGGATTGAGGGGAATGCCACGACCGATCTCCGCAGAAGAGGTCAGATTACATCAATCGGGCCATCGGGGGTTGCGACCACTATGAGGGGAAAGGGAGGTTACAGCGCATGGAAAATCTTTTCCTGCAGGCCGACGAGATTTTGACGAGATGCCTGAACCTGTCGCGTGATAGAACCAGGGGCACCGGTGTCTGATTTGTCCTCCCATCTCTACATCTCTACGAGAACAAGCATTGACTTTGACCCCTCACGTTGGGGCATATGAACAGGGTCCACAGGCGCTATTTCTGACATGTGGCCATGTAAGTGCAAGTAGACTTAAGCGATAATTATCGGGTTTGAGCCATAAACTCTGTCGGTCCGACAAGGGCGTGCCTGGCCAGCCAAGAATGATTTACCTCGATCCGCAAACTTAGAGCACATCCCCCACGGGGAAGCTCGCGGTGGGGTGTCTAGGGCTGGCCCGGTTGGGGAAGAACACCATGGCTCCGACATAGTGGGTGATTGGATCCGCTCTATTGGGAACCATCTCGCGTGCTGACATGAGCCTGGTTAGCCTCCCTGGGCGTTCGGGCCTTCTCATCAGGAAATCGACCGACTGAGACATGGGCGTGACCAGACGCAGATGCGGAGTCTCCCCTCCAATGCCTGCACGAGGTGAAGTTACACCATGCACCCGAATTGACAAGCCGGACCGACATGCGCACCAGCTGAAGAGCTCTGCTGGGAGGTGCCGTAGGTTCGTAGCTCTCCTCCGGGTGGACAAGACTTATTCCCCCGCTCCAAAAAGCAAGCAACGGGCGTCCCCGGCCAGCCACCAAAGGCCGCGCACGTTCACTTACACCAATCATCCGACAAATCGGGCAAAGTCCACCGTTCTCGAACCAAGCGCGAGAGACTAGTGACGATTTGTGTCTCTCTCGGCCCTTGGTGGCAATCGCATCAACTTTGGCGTCTTCTTCCCCGGACGACTTCATCTTCAATCAACTATATAATGCTGGGGCATTGCGCACCAAGTTGAGACATTCATCCCAGACAACCCACTCAACATCTCCAGCCCCCCTTTTCTGGAAAACACAAACCTTGCAAAACCTTTTGAATCGTTTCCTCATCTCGGGAATTGATCATGGCTTCCCCAACCGATCACAATGACGGTGCGGCTCGCCGTGTGTCAGTCACCCATGTCAACTTGGACGCTTCCGTCGCCCACGAGGCGGCTGCGGCTACCGAGAAGGAGCACAGCATGGGCTTGCTCGAGTCCCTGAAGCTCTACCGCAAGGCCTGCCTCTGGTCCATCTTCCTCTCCACCTGCATCGTCATGGAGGGTTTCGATGTGGTCCTCCTCAACAACCTCTTTGCCTATCCTCCCTTCCAACGCAAGTTTGGCGTTCTGCAGCCTGATGGCAGCTACCAGCTCACAGCTGCGTGGCAGTCTGGCCTGTCCAATGGCACGCTCTGCGGCCAGATCTTGGGTCTCTTCTTCAACGGTATCATCGCTGACCGATTCGGTTACCGCAAGACTCTGATTGGTGCCCTGATCGGCTGCGTTGCCTTCATCTTCATCATCTTCTTCTCCGAGACGCTGGTTCAGCTGCTCATTGGAGAGATCCTCATCGGCATCCCGTGGGGTGTTTTCCAAACTCTGACCACCACCTACGCATCCGAGGTGTGCCCCACCCACCTCCGAGCTTACCTCACTACCTATGTCAACCTTTGCTGGGTCATGGGTCAATTCATCGCATCTGGCGTTCTTCGAGGCATGCTTTCCCGAACCGACGAGTGGGGTTACAAGATTCCCTTTGCTCTCCAGTGGATGTGGCCCGTTCCCTTGATGGTCGGTATCTGGCTCGCTCCTGAGTCTCCCTGGTGGCTCATTCGCCGAGGCCGTGTCGAAGAGGCCAAGGAATCTCTGCGAAGACTTACCGACCGCAACAGCCAGGTTTCTTTCCAGCCTGACGAGACTATTTCCATGATGGTCCACACCAACGAGATGGAGAAGGAAGCTCAGGAGGGTACATCTTACACGGATCTGTTCAAGGGAGTCAGTCTCCGCCGAACTGAGATTGTCTGCGTTACCTGGATGATTCAGACTCTTTGCGGTGCTACCTTTATGGGATACTCGACCTACTTCTATCAGCAAGCTGGAATGGCCGTTGAGAACTCTTTCAGCATGTCCCTTGGCCAGTATGCAATTGGTGCTGTTGGAACCATGTCCTCTTGGTTTTTGATGCGCTGGTTCGGTCGACGAACTCTCTATCTCTATGGCCAGCTCCTCATGTGTTTTTTCCTCCTTGTTATTGGATGCACTGCCTTTGCTGGTCGTGAGAACGTTGCTGCTCAGTGGGCCATTGGATCCATGCTCTTGGTCTACACCTTTACCTATGACTCCACCGTCGGCCCCGTCTGCTACTCCCTCGTCGCTGAGCTGACCTCGACCCGCCTGCGAACCAAGTCTGTTGTCCTCGCCCGAAACATGTACAACATTGTCGGAATCATCACCAACATCATCACCCCTCGCATGCTCAACCCCTCTGCCTGGAACTGGGGTGCCAAGTCGGGATTCTTCTGGGCTGGCACGTGTCTCTGCTGCGCCATCTGGACATACTTCCGTCTTCCTGAGCCCAAGGACCGCACTTATGCTGAGTTGGATATTATGTTTGAGCGGGGCATCAGCGCCCGCAAGTTTAGCAGCACTATTATCGATCCTTTGGATGCGGGCGTCGACGATACGTCTATGGAGAAGAAGGCTGAGGCAGTTCAGGTGGAGCATGCCTAAGTTGGAACTTGTCTAGTTAATTACTCGGACTCAACGATACGAGCTAGGATTACGAATTACGTTCTTATATAGTTTTTATGAATGAATACCTATTTTACAAATTCATTGGCCATTGGTCATCCGATTCAATATTATGTCAGCTGTGAGGCCAAATGCATAACCTAAGTTGTAATTTGCTCAAGTAATTAAACTAGCACCTATTCAGGGAGTGGCTAGGTATACTAGTGTGGGCTGTAGGTGCAACGATCTAGACACACTTTGCCAAACAATCAACAGAGCCTGTTGGATTCAGCAATTTGGATACTAAATTACTTACATGCTTAGTGACTTATGAAGAGGGCATAGAAGTGGCTGAATAGTTGCATTGAGTCTAGTAGAGTAAGGTCTAAGCAATATGACTAAAGATGTATGACTAAAGAAGGAGGAAAGATAATGAACTCAAAAATTCGTGCGACTTATCAGAAAGAGCCTCTTTTCTATGCAGTCGTTTTTAAAGCAATGAAATTACCAACAGACGAAGCAGTGTATTCTATCTTAAACATTAAGCTTGTGGTGTTCAAGGTCAACTTGTTAATTGATTTGGGACCAAAATCTCAATGATATGGAGATATCCGTGAGTCAAAACCAAGCATTTCGGGCTCGATGGTAAACTCCGCGGCCGAAAGTTCAATTCCGCGGGATTCAACGTGAGACACTGGCAAATGGCCGTCACTGATTTGGATATAAAATGCATGAGTAATTTCCATTGTGATGCCCTCATTGCATTGCGATTGAAAATTTGTCGTCTTATTTACCTCATCCTCCAACTTGTCAAGCGCTGGCTATTCCGACTCAATGGCATCAACATTCTCAGCAGCCATTATTGGTTCAACAGGCCTTGTTGGTTCTCACATTCTTTCAATTCTGCTGGCCTCAGGAACCTACAGGACGGTAAACACTATTACTCGCCGTCCTCCCAAGTCAAACCACCCAAGCCACAATGCTGTTGTGGACGCCGGTACCTCGAAATGGGCTCAGCTGCTCTCAACGTTTGAACCTCCACCAGAAATTGTTTTCTCTGCACTCGGGACAACAAAGGCTGCTGCTGGAAGCATTGAAAACCAATGGAAAATTGACCACGACCTCAATATCGAGTTAGCAAAAGCAACAAAAGAATCAGGGGCACGCATATTCGTCTTTATTTCGAGTGCAAGGTCTCAAAGCTGGTTGGCACACTGGGTGCCATTATTCCAAATGAAAAAAGGAGTCGAGGAAGCGATAGAAAGTCTGGGTTTTGATCACAGCATCATATTGAGACCTGGTCTACTGCTGGGAGAAAGAGAACAAAGTAGAGCCGGCGAGGCCATCTACCAAGGGGTAGTGAAAGGCCTGGGTAAAGTGCGTTTGGGGTGGCAGGACCGCATTGGCCAGGAAGCAGAGATAATTGCAAGGGCAGCTGTTCGCGCGGGACAGATTGCAGCCAGTGGCCATGCCCCATCCAAGCATTGGGTTATTGACTCGGATGAGATTATTAGATTAGGGCGTACTGAATGGGAAGCCAGAAAAGATACTCACTAAAACGGGTTAGGATTTTTTATCTATATGGCATTGATACATGGGCATGACAATTCCCATGTGAATGAGAAGTATAAATTAGCCTTAATAATGAGCATCAGCATATCTTTGCTAGATAGCACGTGTGAATGTAATTTATCCTGCATGTGAATCAATTGCCATCACAAAGTTAAACTACGCATCATGATTCCATTCATGGCGTTTCGATGGTTCCGATTATGCTTGCGCATCCAGATCTAGGCCTGGCTCCAGATAACTTTCCAAAGTGATCGAGTTAACTGGCCAACTAAGATTTGGTCATTCGATATCTGGCGTGTTCGAGGCCTATTCTCGGAATTTGGCCGCCGCGAGTCATGGCAAGCGGGTCTCGTGATCCATTTGCATTCCATTCCCAGGTCCCCGTTACCAAATCGGGTCCAAAGCCCGTCATCCCCGATAAACCTTCTCTTCCCCGAAACTTATTCCCTTTGTGAGTGTATAGTTAAATTTCTGAAAACGGAAAACAATTACGCTGATCTGGTTTCTAATGTACGGAACGAGATGGTACTACGAATGGCATGTGCTCACTCAGTCTGGCACTGAGCGAATAGTTGTTTGGATATATTTGATTCTGTTTGATGATTCAACTTAACTACCTTTCGAAATTCTGTCTCAACGATAGAGAATACCAGCTTACTTTATATGCTTAATCGACGGGAACGATCGATGAGCAATAAACTCCCACCTCGGACGGTTGACGTTGTCTGGGCCTTATCTTAGAGTTTGCGCAGAAAGAAGGATCGACGGGGGCTAAGTCTAGATGGGTTCTTAAAGTAGAGTATTTCTGTTTTATATTTAGAAACTACTACCTTTATTGGTTCCTCGACAACTCTATTGGCAGTTGGCGCAGAGTTCTTTTCAGCTCGAGCTTAATAAGAGGTCTTTTTGTTGCCAAGACCCTCATAGCGATGAATCATCGGAATGTGATTGAATATATCACAAACGCCATCTTTGATCTATTTAAGCCAGACACGTCGCATGCATCATTGGAGTTCTTCAGATACGATCATCTGTCTTAATCAACTTGGGAACTGCCTACAGCTATCAAACCACCTCAATCATGAAGGCCCAAACTTCCATCCTCGCGCTGTTAGTTGCCAGCTCTTTTGCGAGCCCTCTTACCCCACGAGACAAAGTATGCCCAGTACGTAACCTTTCACTGTGTCTCGATGGTTTCATGCAGACTTTCTAATATTTTGATATAGCTTTTCTCTTCCTATTCTGATTGCGCATCGCCATGTCCTCAGACATGCACTTCGGATCCCAACCAAGTCTGCATTGACTTGTGCGTATCTGATTGCCAATGTTGGAAAGGCTTTGTCCGGAATTCTGTGAGTAGTGGGGTGTTTAACACATAGGAAAACTCATCTAATGACAGTTCTAGGCGGGGTATTGCATCCTACCCATCTTTTGTCCACCCAAAGCTTCGCCTACGCCAGCTCCAGCTGCCAAGGTTGCAACCAGGTATCATGGCGCCACTTAATACCTCACAACAACTACGAAATTGTTGGCGATGATACAATTGCCACCGTCTAAGTGTCGGCTCCGCCAATCAGCTACAAGAGACCTTAATCAATTTATGTTGTGTCAAGCCTGTGGTAATCTGTCACAGAGTTTCGGGTTTAGAATCAGTGCAATGGGCCGCTATTCTTACCACCATGAATGGTCAATGGAATCTGCGACTAGACATTCGCCCGCGCGTATTCACTGAGCCTTGGATATTAGGATGATACTGAATTTGATATTCAGAAAGGAGGTTGTCAAGTATTAATCTAATAGGGATAAAGGTGAAGACTGAAATGGGACAGTTGGATGGGGACAAACTACATTGATAAGAGTAGTCAATCAACCAACACAACATACTCAATAAATAAAGTAAAATCAAGCATACTTATAGCTATCCGTTAGAGCAAGCCCATTCAACTAACAAGAGACTTCAAATGAAGTAGAAATCATAGATTGACATGAAACTATTCAGCCTGTTTGGTGTTGAGACCATGGGGCGTCTAAACTAATACCAGTGTTGAGACCGTACTAACTAATCGCCGGCTGCACATTGCCGAAGCCGAAGCTCCCGGGCCAAAGACGGAAACTACTCAGGCATACGCTGCGCCTGCTTGCTACCCTCAATGGCATTCTGGTAAGTAACTCGATCCTTGACGTACAGCTCAACAGCGACGTTGTTGCTGAGGTTGGCTCCTCCCTTGTCCAGTCCACCAGCCTTGATAAGGACCTTGCCCTCAATGATTTCGGCCTTGGTATACAAGCTAGATCCGCAGTCACCACAGAAGTAGTGGTGGTTCAGCTTGCCTGAATCTCCAACAACGTCATACAGCTTTGGAGTTCCTGCATCCATGGTTAATATGGTTGGACAAATGATGAAGTTGGATTCATAGGCCTACCCTTGGTCACAGTGAAAGAGTCCTCGGATACAACACTGTTAGAGGTGAAAGCACCACCGGTCCACTGTTAATGTTAGTTGGTTGTCCAGCCGGCAGACCATTCGGGTTAGCTGTAAGTACCTTTTGGCAATCAATGCAGTGGCAAAGGGCGTTGAACGCGGGTTCATCTATTCATCGTATATTAGCAACCTCGATGAGCAGGAGATCACGGATGTTCTTACCAGTGCTCTGGTACGCAATGGCACCACACATGCAGCTACCGGAAAGAGGCATATTGAAAAGGTTTATTGGTCGAAAGTGTTGATTGAGTGGGTTTGTAGATTGCGTTAGAATGTATTTGGAAGTGATGATTCAAAAGCTGTCCATCAAGGTTGCCGAAATCAAGTATATATAGCAGTTCTTGATATCACCGTGGAGTTCCGTGGAATCTTAGACATCATCTACAGCCTTGGCCTACACCGTATTGGGATCAGGGGAACGAGCACTGAGACACTCATGGGATCGTTTGTAATCACCCCGCCTCGCCGGCTTGAATTAGACCCATAAGCGCTTCATGGCGTTTGCTTGTGCGGTAAAGCCTGAGATCATGAGTAATCATTGTTGACAGTAGAGGAAGAGTGATGCTTGTGAGATGCCATGTTCATACGGTAGAACCCAAGACGATGAGGAATCATTGCAGATGCATGTGAGACAGGGTCGCTAATTTAAGCTGCAAGCTAGTATTTCTATTGGCTGAATTCAGCCGGCTTGTTTTTTAGTGCATTTTACTGACATAACAGATCGATGACTGTAGTGTTCCAGACTTGTAGTGTACACGGACTCGCGCAGACCAAAGTCCCTGCCGCTCGCCCGCCTCAACACGTGTGCAAAGCCACAGTCAATCTAGTAAAAAATTAGGATAGTTAAAGGGATGAGTATTAGCTGGTTTTTCCTTCTGCTAGTTTTATACATCGTCGCTTCATAGGCATTGAGGCGGGAAATTTGAAAAGGGAGACTAACCTGGCCGCCATTTGACCACTTAGGAAAAGCTACCTTTGTGGGGCTGGCGCCCACCGCTATGGATGATTCCATGCGTGTGCCTCCCGACTCTCAAACTTGCTGTATAGATGGCGTCCAAAAACAAAGAACATCAGGCAAAGGATTAGTACTCTACTGTCTACACAAACAAACCTCCCAAGGTCAGCTTTGCGAATTTCTAAAGTAGTGAAGGCAGGTGATTTTGGAAAAGCCAGGAAAGATTGGTTGCGGTTGCAACTTTGCCAAATTGAGTTTTCATTTGAGTCCACAAAATGTCATCACTAATATCCAGTGACCATTTATGAAATTATTTACACATTAGGACGATACCCTCTTGCGTTCCAAAACTTGCCTGGGATCATTATTGGAGGAATTTGTTTCTTGCAAGGTCCTTAACGACTCATGGAACGACGCCAATATGAGGTAGCGCATTAGTCCCTGAATAAGCTGCGAAGCGGCAAACCAAAACACTCGCAAATCCTGAATATCGTGAGATTCGTAATGATCCTTCACGGACCGTAACGTCGTCGTTATTTCCTGGAATTGTGTTGTCATGAAGCCTTCTTGGTGCGTCTTTTGCTTGCCCACGGGGTCCAAGCTTTTGGCCCTCTTCAGAGATTAATGTGATTTAACGTTGTGGCCCTTGCATTCTAAGTATCCTTAGCACAGCTACTCATGGGTCGCTCTTGACTATTGAGCTTGACCATGCTCTTGCGATCGTCTTGATAGGTGCACTAAGATCTTCCGCGAAACCTTTGTATGATATGGCTGGATTCAATCTCTTCATATAGGTCAGAGATCGCATATGGTCATATTGTACTTTTCTGCAATTCAAAGGGGTTAAAGGTGAGATTGTTGGATGAACGATAATACAGCTGACTCAGGGAACATGATAAAGTACAGTTTCTACATTATTCAAAAGCTCATTCATGTAGCTCAGCAAATGGATTCGTGAAGTACTCATATTCAATGATTCTTTTAATGGCAAAAAGTGCGCCTAGTGGCATATGGAAAAGTCTGAAGCGATGACGATAAGCCACCATATGGGGCTTTCTCGTATTCTGAAACTACTCACATCTAGTATGGTATGTAGATTATGTGACGTTAGCTTCGACCCACGCGGGTGGGGGTCCCAGAACAGTCCTTTATCTTGGCTGGTGGTGTAAAAAATGTAATTAGCCGTATGGCGTGAAATGGAATATCTGCAGACACTTCCCAACTTGAGAATATGCCAGTTTTAACCCTTGCCTACGTGGGTCAGATATGAGATTACCTTCGTCGGTTAGCATAGTGTCCTGCTAGACCGATACCAGTTTAGGTCCTTGGCGCGCATCAGAGCCGATGGGTACAGGATAATGCATGTACATACGCTTCATCCAATAAGCAAAGAGCGCTGTCATTGAGAAATCAGTCGATGTATCTACTACGGGATGGGTATGGAGAAACCTGACCCTATGGAATTTGTAATCATCCATACTGGGACCCAAGAGCATTCAAGATCGTATTCTCCAATGTTCACTGCCCTCTCGTATGGAAATCTGTCGTCACGTTCATCATGCCGATATTAGCACGCATCACAATCATCGCTTTTTGCACTATCCTCGCCCTGGTGCTCATTGCAACTCTCCAACCGCACGCACAATCGTTTCTCCCCAAAAAACATCCATGCTACACTAATATCAACTCGTCTTTTGACGTGAGGCAGGGTATTTATCCACATGGGACAACTGAGAAACCTAAGCCCAAGTTCGCATACGTTCAGTATGCGACGAATCTGGACTACCTTTGTAATGCTGTGCGTGTTACCGAAGAATCCTTTGTTGACAAGGCTGACATCAAGACTAGGTCATAAATTTCGACCGTCTGCAACGATATGGCGCAAAGGGAGACCAAGTGTTACTGTTTCCAGAGAAATGGACGAAAGGCGTACGACATGTGCAAACTACCATCATATATATTACACAAGACTTACATTAAATAGGATTCTAAAGAAGCCAAGACGATCAACAAACTCTTGGATACATACCCCAACCTTGTGCCACATCCGACCGAGATCCTATCGACCGCGAAAGGAGATACGACATGGAGCAACAGTCTCACCAAGTTGCAGGTGTTCGGAGTCACAAATTACACCCGAGTCATGGCTTTCGACTCGGACACGCTCGTACTCAATAATATGGACCACTACTTTCTAGCCCCTACCGCAGCCATTGCCGTTCCTCGAGCATACTGGTTGATGGATAACGGGAATGGGGTTGGTCGACAGATCCTTTGCTCCCACATCATGCTCATTGAACCAAATGAGCGCCTATATGAGCGAGTCTTACATGAAGCTATCTCATCTGGAGACTTTGACATGGAGGTCATCAATCACCTATTTGGCGACTCGGCCATGATTTTACCGCACAGACACCTTGCACTTCTATCTGGCGAATTTAGATCGAATGATCACAGCAAATACCTGTCACTGGATTATAAGCATACGTGGAATGCCACTGCTGAGATTTCGATTTCGTATCTGGTCCACTTCAGCGATTGGCCTTTACCAAAGCCGTGGAGGGCTCGAACGGCTAAGCAATGGGAAGAGGCCTTGCCAAAGTGCCCCGAAGACGACATAAACAACGAAGGCAAGCTTCATTGTGCAGATCGGATGGTTTGGACAAGCCTGTATGAAGAATATGATAGAGAGAAGGAAAGGCTGTGTAGGATGATCCCTTGATATCATGGTTTCCTCGACAAGCCAAACTTGTACTCAGCAAATTTTTCTTCATAGTATGCAGGGAAAAAAAGATGAAAACTTTACGACAGTGTCTAAAAGCTCACGATATAATAGATACGGCATAGAATACCAGCAACTTTATCAGAAGTGAGTGATTTTACATGGCTTGATTACCACACCAAATGGCATCAGCCCAAGATTAATGCATCCAAAACTATTATAGTAACGCAGAATTGAGTCCATCTAACAATGAGCACCGATTTACCTATTGTAGATGTCTTTTTCTCCTGTCGGGCGGAGAGGTTAAGGAAACCTGCCACTCTAGCACCATCTAATACCCTGACTGGCGAAGCTTGCGAAGGCAAACTCCACTCATACCTAGGTAATATGATTCTCTGACAGTGTTCCAGCCTGATCACTTCACGGGAATCGACCGAAGCACACTGATCCTTGTTGTCTGGCGAGCCCCAAACATGAGCCATCTCATACAATGCAAGGATGTGTGCTTGGCTAATGCCCAAACAAGGATTCGAAAATAGGTAATTCGTATTGCCCCACATATATGATAAACACCGACGGACTTCAATTCGGCAGTGTTTTTACCTATTGTTTGGGTAAAGCTCTCAATGATGAACCATAAGACGGAAGGGGTGCTGGCCCCGAACTAACCCGTCATGGTAAGTCTCGAAGTGATCCGATGTCAGAGAATGCTGACGGCTCATTGTTTTTGAGATTAAAATATTCGGTATGACGAAAAGCTTTGTCAAATGAATCTGAATATTGATCGCAGCATGATCATGCAGGATTAAGCAGTGTGACAGACGTATTCATCGTCAGGAGCTGCACCTGTGACCAGTCAAAACTTTCGTACATCAAGTCTTCGGTTCATATTACCCCGGGCTGATAAAGCTCTAGGAAATGTAGGATACTAGAATATCTTGGCTTTTCACTGTGAGACGCTAATCTGACAAGGCACCACTGTTATAACATTATTGGCTTGGTCGTAATTTCGGAGCGGGGGCTTCTGCGAGATGCCATTTATGGATGTTCTCTGGCCAATCATGATATCAAATTTCCAGCTTACCACATAGAAGCCCAGCCACTGATGAATCATCGAGAAGACCATTTTGCTTCTTTTTCCCCGCCTTCAATACTCATTTGTCATTCGTCATGTTTTATTGGCCAGCAAGGTTTTTCCCGCTATTGTGGAAACCTTTCCATCTCCACTTCCCCTTTTGAAGGGGTACATCGTATAGTGACTGTTGAAACTCCGCGTATCGAATCATAACCGAACTTGCATTCCAACAGGAACACTGTATAGACGACTTTCCGCGTATTCACCACGCACGCACCTTCCTTTTGAGTCACGTCAACAGGCAACGAAATTAGATGGCATCGTAGAGTGTCATTGGACGCCGCTTGGTCGTGTCTGGTAATCTGGCCAAGTGAGGGGCGAGCAAGTCAGAGGTACTTTATTTTTCAGCTATTTTGGCCTAGCTGTGTGTGTCAAGCCTTCTAATATTGGAAGAAGGACGAAGACTGTAGCTGTTATGTTCAGTTCAGAAGCCAGCTTTCTAGCTAGAATGCGTCAAGGCCCGCCGAGGTTCATGTGGAGGACAGTGGGCTTCAGCGGACATTGACTGATAGGCTTTGGGCATAGCAATTTGGGTTAAACAACCCCACCCACCACGAAGAGTACACAGATCTAGGCATGACTGAATCTCTTTATGTTTGGAAGAGGGATGGAGGCTTGACAGCAGTGCGAATTTACAAACTCCTTTCTGTCATGAGGCAGACAAACAGATGAGTAGGGTTGCAATAAATTTGTCCTGGCACTTACTGGCATTGGAGCGTTCTAAGTTTGAGTATATTCAACACTTTACCGGAAAGACTTTCCAAACTCCGCTAGTAATAGAGTAGAAACACCCTGAACCAGGGTAGCAAGGAAGTGTTGTGTCTTTGTCACCAAGGGTGACATCTCTTAAGTAATTTGTGAGCTTGAATTGCTCTGGTACTATGATTGGACACGGGTTCTGAATGTAACCTTCGTAGAAAAAAGGAAACCCCGAACTTCATTCGCAGAAATGTACTGTGGTTTGGGCACCATCAGCTGCTGACGTGATACAATCCCCTCAGCTGTCAGCCGCATGATCAGGCTGTGGTACAGTTTGTGTCCCTTTTGCAAATTTTGTCTCTTCTGCATCATACTTCCGCAGGGTAAACTTCGAGCTAGCACGCTGGAACCACAATATTTTTGGGCGTCGCCTTGAGCTGCCGTCGTGTTTCGACCAAGGATAATCCGAAAACCCAAAATGGCCGAGGCCCTGGGAATTGCAGCGGCAGTTGCCCAATTTGCCGGATTAGCCGTGAAGATTATCAAGATCGGCAGGGACGTTTATGGCCAGCTCCAAGATGCCCCTGAGCAAATCCCAAGATGGATCAAAGGCATTGAGGAGTTGAGGAGTATTTTTGCAGATATCGAAAGTTGCCCAGAGCTTCAGACTGAAGATATTGCTGCTATTATTAAGCGCTGTGAAAGCACTAGCCAGGAGCTCTGTCGAGAGCTTGATGGAATCAGTCTCTCTCTAGATCATCTACTTGGTCAAAGAACATGGAAGGCTATCGTGGGGAAGGCAAAGGAAGACAAAATCCACAAGCTATTCGACGAGCTTGAGCAAATAAAGTCAACTATGGCATTAAAGGTTAATGTTGAGAATATGTAAGTCATGCAATCACCTAGTGACTATTCGATACAACATTGACAATTATAAGAAATCAACTACGAGAAATACGCTCAGACATTCATGAGCTCAAGTCATCCGAATCGAACACCCCCAATGAAGAGAGATGCTTACAGTCATTATTCGTAACCGACCCAACCAAAGACCGAGACGACATCATCAATGCAAAAGGAGAGATTTGTCCCGGGACTTGTGAGTGGATCACATCAACATCAGAATACAAAAGATGGGATAAAGAATCCCCCCATCTTTTATGGATATGCGCACCACCAGGCATGGGCAAGACATATATGGCGATATACCTTTCCAAATACCTGGAGGGCATAGCTCTGAAAAATACCAACACGAAGGTACTGTTTTTCTTCTGTGATAATAAGATCGAGTCTCGAAATACGGCAGTAAACATCCTACGAGGATTAATGTACCAATTGACCATGCATCAAAAGGACCTCGTACGAGCGATGCTAGAACAATGGAAGATCCAAGGTTCTAATCTGTTTCAAGCAAGCTCTCTAAGCACATTATGGAGAATTTTCGAAGAGATGATTTCTAAGCTAAAAGCAATAAGCATCTGCTGTGTTATTGATGCATTGGATGAATGCGAACAATTGTCGTTATCGAGTCTTCTCGGCAGATTTGAAGCGCTGAGTAAAAGTACTAATATAACAAATCCTAGGCTGAAGCTTATTTGTCTCAGCCGGAGGTATCCTGAGCGCATACCAGAATCACTCTACTTGTTCCATAAAGTTGAGTTAGATAGGATAGCGGCAGGGGAGCAAGATGCGCGACGCTTCATATCGCAACGGGTTCTTGAACTCACCAGAAAGAAAAACCTCGAACCTAAGCTACAACATCATATTGAACAGGTATTCCAGCAGAAATCCGAAAATAGATTTCTCTGGGTAAGCTTCATGGCCAAAGACCTTGAGAATACATCGGCAGACGAAATCGAGACGTCGCTAAAATCACTACCGCAAGGACTTGATGCAGTCTATGCAAGGCTTCTGTCGCAAATAAACACCACCAAGATGGCAATAATATCTAAAATGTTGAGCTGGATTCTGGTGGCGGCACGCCCTCTGCGAGTTCCAGAGCTATGTGAAGCAATAAATGTGAAGCCCACGGAAATCCTCAGCCACGAGAAAGTTTGCATCTCACTGATCCAATCCTGCGGACATCTTCTTCAAACTGCTGTGGGTCGTGACCGCACATTCAGGTTTACAGAGAAGTACCGCGTTTCGACGGAGGAGAAAATCGTAAATGAAGTTTTGATGAATTTGCCAAGCATGGAACATTTTCAGATGCATAAAAGAAAGTACTGGAAAATAGAGGCCACCTTTCTTCATCAGAGCGCTAAAGACTATCTGCTAAAGTTGAATAAAGTCCACCCAGAATGGCAAATGCAGTCCACAGAGCAACTTCACGAATCTGTTTGCAATGGTCTCATCAACTATCTTTCTGAGCTCCCCTACGAAAAAGGTGACCTACAGGTTCTTTTCCTGACCTCCCTTGGCAGTTATTCCGTCTCATACTGGGATCTTCACTTTAAAGAGTTGGACGAGGTCAAGGTGGCTCGGATAATTAAAGGGAACAAGGAATTCTTTCGGAAACGATCAAAGATAAGAAATGCTTGGCATAATGTCCGGTATGCTTCTGAAGATACCTCGATCCCATTGTTGCATATGGCCTGTAAGCTGGGCTTGGAAAACTTGGCAAAGTGGTGTCTCGAGCGAAGGGGGATACTAAACCAACTTCTGGGGAATGATATTGACCAAGAGTCTGGGAAGAGTGAATCTACTCCACTTCGATTCGCTTGCGACGAGAGACACGAGAAAATAGCCAAGCTTCTCCTTAACGCCGGCGCGAACCCTGCAGTCGTCAATCATAATGGATTCACAGTTTTTGGGTCTGCTTTGCGAATGTGCGGACGGGACCTATTACAGGCGATGGCAGCGACAAAGAAGGGGAAAAAGTGGCTAAGACATGAAGCAAAGAAAGCACAGAAAGGCGACACTAGTTTTCTCAATGTTCTCAATACCGCTGTAATGGCCGGAAATGAGGAAGCATGCCAATTCCTGATTGAGGACTGTGGATGGGATGTGGATCACGGAGACCCCCTCTACTTGTCTCTGAGGTGTGGTTACGTGGAGCTTGCCCGCACTTTAGTCGCCAAATGGCATGCGCGTACTGACAATCACTGGGATCTGTTGGAAGCTGTCAACAAGTCTGTATCTAATCATGAGTTTGAAAAAGCCATTGATCTTCTTGTTCAAGATTGGTCTGTCGATATCAACACAACAGACGAGAAAGGATGCAACATCCTTTGCAACATGCTGAGAGATTGGAGCGCCTGGATGTCCGCCCCAAAGGTGAGAAAGGTGCTTCAGGAAGGGCTTGATCCAGCCAAGAGGAATCACAGACAAGAAATACCACTCCATTGCGCCACAATGGGCGAACGATTCGAGTTCATTGTCTCTCGGCTCGGCCCAATACAGACGATATTGCGTTCCGGTCAAGTTCATATCAATATGGTTTGTGGCCAAGGGCAAACCGTCCTACATCGCCTTGCTTCCAGAATAGCTTCCATGAATAATGAAGCTGAAATACACTTTCTAAGACAGACATGCATACTGCCATCGCTTATGCTTCTTTTAGATTGGGGGGCAGATCGACATATAACGGATAACCATGGTCATACCGCCGTGGAAATACTTCGACCATCGCTTGGTAGCAGCTTAAGAGTGGCAGGAATCAACCAAAATTATCATCGGATAGTGGGAGAATGCGTGACAGCCCTTGAGACATATGCTACGGTTCCCGTAGTTTGGTATGACCCGAGTGTAAGGGTGAGATCAAGTAGCTTTGATATCTAAGGAGTTTGGAGATCAGAATAAGGGTCGACGTACTTTCTATTCGGGCCATCTATTAGAAACTAGCTTCATGTGTGAAGGAGAATTTGAGGGGTTAGAAGATGGGAACTATAGGGTACGTGTTGATGATCTGTACCTTCATATTGACCGTTATATTCTGGATCTCCAGGTAGACTACAATCATAGTGCTGCCGGGGCTGAGAATGCAGAGTAACTCATCCAACAAAGCAAGCTATAAGAATGCACAGGAGACCAGCATGGCGTAGTGTTAAAATGATGGTCACAAGTAATCATGCCTCGTGATATGCGCTCCGCTATCATGATTGTCACCACCCAATGATTATAACCCGAAATGCACTTTTGATTCCCTAGATATGTTTTATCTAGGCTGCCCTCCTTCCTCTACCTTTTAGCGGCACCCTCTGCCTCTAGCCTTCTCCTTCTTGGTATTTCTTTTAACCTATCCAATCTAATATATTATCCTTTATATTTATATATTATACTAGGTATTATAGATATTAATTATATAAGCTTTTTCTTTAGATATTATATTTATAAATTAATTATTTTTATATTTACTTATAATCTTATTAAATATTTTATATTCTTTTTAAATAAATTTCTTATTATTAATATCTAGA
>NAGG01000623.1:0-64126 GCA_003031705.1 Calonectria naviculata
CACCAGAACTACCGGGTTGGGTGGCGATGCGAAACCCGGCATCTATCGGGAATCTGTTCCTGTGCGGTGCGCGTGCGGCATCAACCTTTCAGGCCCGGCCCAGCCATTGGTCCTCTGCCAGCTGCCATCTGGGGATTGTGGAGAAGCTCTGGGATTGCTCTCGCATCCATGAACCAATGGTTCGAGCATTGACGCGTTTTGCTGAGAGCTTCCCACGACGTCCGCAGAGGGAATCGTCAAACCCCCCACCTGGTCTCCAGGCCAGTGTGTCATGACTTCCTTGAAGACGTGGAAAATACGGCTTTGTCATTCCAATTGTCGACAGATGTGCTTACAGAGATGCCTCGTTCGAATAAGCCCTCCGGAATCCCGGGTCCAGCCCGGTCGGCCTCATGCGCCAGTCTATACTTCTCCACAGGAGGCAAAATATTTACTTCTCCAAAACAGCTCATGCCGTCTCCGTGAAGATGACAAACATGCACATCTCCCACTATTATGCAAGAGCCCCGAGGCACTATGCACCCAAAATGGTGCCTGGAAGATACGCTTTGGTGAAAGAAGACGGCCAGATGGGGAGCGCTCCGTTTTCCTACTGGTCAATCTGGGGCACGAGAACCGTTGTGGCACACCCGCCAAGTCATGACGGAGCTGGCTCGGGGCTAACTCAAAGGATGCTTGGGCCCCAGTGGGCAACCCGCCCCCATGATGGAGATCCATGGAAGTGATGGGGGATTTTTTAACTAGTTCTGTCTAAAAGATCCGACAGATGCCGGTCCAGCTATTCAATCTGACCAACCCGCGTCTCGGCAATGATTTCGATTGGCCCGCCGGCGCATGTTCATGAGGCTGCCGCAAAGATGCGCAAGCACCGGATTTTGCCAGCAAGCATGATGCGACTCTGGTAGCCGCCGTAAGCAATTCGGGTGTGGAAACAGGAGCCCCTTGGTGCGGAGGAATGGACGCGGCGAGATTTTCCCACTTGTGAAAGCTACAGGCAGATTCTTCCATCATCGATAATATGCCTCTTGCCAAGATGATCCTCACTTTCGGCAGTAGGTTCACGTCGCCGAACTCAGCGAGTACGGAATCATCAATGACGAGTTCGGCGTCAACTCCCGAGTATGGAGCGAAGGCCACCGATCCCCGCCTAAATTTTCCCAGCAGCGGTCGGGAGCGAAATCAGGAATTCGGCGGCCAAAAAGGGCAACCGTGGTGTGTTGCATCGCATAGCCACGTATGGCAGCGCAACGACGCTTGTCCGAATAAATCACGTATTTAACCAAACGACAGCAACATGCTAATTCCATCAGAGACTCTTGCAATATTAATGCTACAAATCCGGTCCTTGGGCGGTTTAGAAAGTGCGTTCTTTAAAATTAACTGGTATTTTAATTTCAATGCTAGAAACATTTTGCAAACTATGTCTTTCTGTCGTAAGCTATTTTACCCATCATCCCCGCAACTTCGCCAACACAAAGTCCTTAAGCCCGTGCGCGGCAGAGACGACAGCCTCCAGTGAGGACTGTCTGCCCCGGATGAGCCCGAACGCGCAGGCAGCGATGAAAATCTTGGTGTAAATCGACATCATCTTCAGCTGGCGCGAGGCGTTGTAAACAGGCCACAGCCGGCTGCCTCCGGTCTTGTTGAAGGCTGACCAGTCGGGTACCAGCGTCGCAAGCCAGAACCCTCGCGCGAACCCGGGCCACGACGCGGCGTTGCGGCCATAGTTTCCAATGTACCAGTTGGAGCAGTCGCCGGCAAAGACGGTGCTCTGGAGCTCGTGATGGATGGCATTGGTTGTGCGGTCCTCAGCCGACTGCTTGACCTCGATGATGTCGGCCTCGCGGTCGATCAGAGGCTTGAATAGAGACTTGACGGCGTACTCTGCCTGGGTCTCGCAGGCAAACAGGGCCGAGTTGTTTGCGGGGAATGTGTTTGGCCCGAATAGGATGGCCATGTTGGGGAAGTTGTGGACGTGAGTGCCCAGGTAAGCCTGGGCTCCGCGGCATTCCTTCCACTGGTCGTGGAGTGAGACTCCCGTTGAGCCCACAATGTGCATTGGGGTGAGGAACTCGGATACTTGGAAACCGGTGGCGAGGACTATAATGTCAAAGTCATCCTCGATTCCGGAGCTGCTGATGATGCCAGTCTCGGTAAACTCCTGGATGCCCTCGGGCAACAACTCGACGTTGCTCCAGTTCAAGCTGTCGAGGTAGCCAGGGTCAAAGACGCGGCGTTTGCAACCCAAGGGGAACTTGGGAATGATTGCATCGTGGTACTTTTCGGGAACCTTGGATCGGATGTATCTCTTGGACTCCTCCTCGACTTGCTTTCGCAACTTTACGCCCTTGGGTGAGGGGAAGTATGTTGTAGTCTCCTCGTCAGCATCCAGGAAGATCTTGAGGCGCTCCCAGCGCTGGTAGAAGGGGACCCATCGATACAAGAACTTGTCCAACGGGGTGTACTGGCGGTTCGGCCTGTCGTGGAACCACTGCCCGCTGCGAGCATACTGCTTAACAAAGGCCGCGTCCTTGGCAATAGCGGGGACAACCTGGGCAGCGCTGCATCCGTTGCCAATGACGGCAATTCGCTTGCCCTTGTAGTCGACGCTGTGGTCCCATCGGGCAGTGTGGAACATGTCGCCCTGGAAGTCTTCCATGTTCTTGAACTTGACATCGCGGGGGTACGAGATGGCGCCGACGGCCGAAACGAGGACGGTGGCCTTTCTGGAGTACTCGATGCCGGACTTCAGGTCCTTTAGGTTGACCTTCCACTTGGTCTCGGCGTCAATCCACTCAGCGCCAATGCATTCGACAGCAGGATGAACATGCTTGCGCAAGTCAAACTTGTCGACAGTATCCTCCATGTCTGGGCCAAGTTAGCTTCCTGCGAATCAAGTAGTCGCACAGCTGCATGAACTTACACTGGAGGATTTCTGGCTGCTCGCATAGCTCCTTGGACCAGTTTGGGTTCGGGTTGAAGCTGAAAGAGTACAGGTTGGACTTCAGATCGCATCCACTAGAAGCCTCTCTGTTAGATAGTTTCCAGTAACATGGGGACAAGACAATACTCACCACCCAGGGTAGGAGTTAGCGCGCCATGTCCCACCCACACCATCAAGCTTTTCATAGATGGTAAAATCGTCGAATCCCAGTTCATGCTTCAGCCGGTAACCGATGGAGATACCGGACGGGCCTGCGCCGATGATGATAGCATTCAACTCCTTGGTGTGCTCAGGCATATTGAAGTCTTGCAGAGTGATACTTTCAACGAGCAGTGATGATGAGAGCAAAGTCTGTAGGGTCCTGTCCGTTTCATAAATGAGAAGAAAGTCGAGTTATACCTCGATCTAGACGGACTCCTCCGGCCGACAATGGTACGATTGGAAAATAGTTCCAGTCTGGGGAGGCTGTTTCCGTGCCGGGTCTGGAATTCTCGTCATCATGATAACCATCGTCCACCCTGTTCATGACACTAAAAAGTTTCCCGCAGTCGTTTTCCATGCCAGTAGCCACTCATGGTTTCCGATGGGTCGACTCTGGCCAATTCCGCGTGACCCAGGTGTTAGTGTGTACCGGAAATTCGCGACCGATGCGCTAACCCGCACATGGATTAGGAGACCCCGGATTGCGGTTTGCAGACTACCAACGGATCTCAGTCCCAATGGTCCGACGGATCTCAGACCGACGTGCATTGGTAAATCTATATCCAAGATCGCCACCTCAAAGAACTAGATGCCGATGCGTCAGCCGAAGGGTCTAGAGCATGCAGGGTCCACGAGAAGGCACACAGGACAAGTGTTGCATCAGCCATTGGCACAAGACAACCAAGCCCAAGAACCGAATCATCTTCCAAAAAGAATAGTTTAAGAATTCTAGAAATATTGAAAGAACATCATAGTATGGATATATGTATAAATTGTCTAAACTTGTGCATTCAAATCGTTACTATAGCAGCATCCTAACTAAATCTAGAGCTGTCTCCAGCCAGCAATTCTAGCATTCTCATCTCCCAGATCCTCGAGATATTTCTTAACCTTGCCTACGATTCCCTTTGTATCCAGTCCAAATCTTTCATAGTTACTGGGGTTGGAGGCCGAGTAGCCATATCCAGTCATTCCAATGCTGGCTGTGACATACCTCGCCCACGTGGTAGCAATATACTCCTCCACGCTAACTATCGGGGTGCCGTCCCGCGGGAAGACACTGTCGCGGTAAGACTTCTCTTGCTGGTCAAAGTGCTCAAAGCTGGGGCAGCTCACGACACGAGTTGCGATGCCTTCGGCAGTTAGCGACTCGGCGGCGGCGACGGCGTAGTGAAGGTTGGTGCCGCAGCTAGCAAGAGTGAGCTTGGCATTGGGCTCATCCCGCACCACATAAGCGCCCTTGGCAACACCAGCCCTGCTGGTCGAAGGTACCAGTCCAACCGGATCTCTACCAAGAGAGAGCAGAGTGGGACCAGTCTTCTTTGACAGCGCAAGGGTCCATGCGCCAATGACTTCCTCCGCGTCACAGGGGCGAATGTATGTTAGGTTCGGCATGGCCCGATACAGCGAATCAACTTCCACGGCCTGGTGCGTCGGGCCGTTCTGGCCTTCAGCAAAGGAGTCGTGCGTCGCAAAGTGGATCACCGGCAGGTGGCTGAGAGCGCCCATGCGAACTCCTGGGGCAGCCTATCAAGGAAATCGGTTAGCAGCGGTCGATTGAGAGGGGAGCTAAGAGATACATACGTAGAGGTAGAAAATTAAGAAGGTTGCGGTAATGGGCAAAAATGTGCCCGGGTTGTAGGCAGCAATACCGTTTGACACGGAAGCCATTGCATGTTCTCGAATACCGTAACGGATATATCGGCCTGCGTAGCTGACTGTGGGGTGGAAGACATCTGAATCTGCGTATGCCACTTTGTTGGAGTTGACCAAATCGGCTCCTCCTCCACACATGGCTGGGTGGACTTTCCAGATCTTCTCGATCAGGGCGCCGTTGATCTCACGAGTGGCCTGGCCTTTAAATTGGGCGCTGTCGATATTTTGGAGAATATCTAGCCATTCAGTTCCATTGTCGCCCTTGCGGGATCGATCAAGAGACTCGGCGGCTTCAGGATGTGCGGCGCCGTACTTGGCCACAAGATCATTCCAGGTCTCTTCGATAGACTCTCCGTGAGTCTTGCGCTCTCTGAAATAAGATAGAGATGCTTCAGGAATAGTATGGGTAACCGAAGGGTCCTGTCCAGCAAGTCGCTTCGACTCCTCCATACTCTCCTTGTCGAAAACACCATGGTGGGCCTTGAATGTACCGGCCACCTTGGTTCCTAGACCAATAACGGTGCGGATATTGATGAAAACGGGCTGCTTAGTGACGGTTTTTGCCAGAGTCAAAGCAGACACTATGGCCTGGACATCGTAGCTTCCGTCCAGAACATCGATAATGTGCCATCCACAGGCCCGCATCTTAGTATTGACGTCCTCGGTGTTGATCCAGTCAAGAGGCCCGTCACAGGTCACTTGGTTGTTGTCATAGAGAATCACCAAGTTGTCAAGCTGTAGACTTCCAGCCAGCGAAATAGCTTCGAGGGCGACACCCTCCATCAAGCATCCATCTCCCACCATGCAATAAACCCGGGATTGCACAATGTCAAAATCTGGGCGGTTGTATCGCGCAGCTAGGTTCTTTGACGCGATAGCCAATCCAACTGCATTTGCGACGCCCTGTCCGAGGGGTCCAGTTGTAACCTCAACACCGGGGATTTCGATCTCCGGGTGCGAGTGGCAAATAGTCTTGTATCCGTTCGTCTTGGCGCTTCCATATCCCTTGAGCTCGTCCATCGTGAAGTTCTCAAATCCAGTAAGATGGTTGAGAGCATACAAGAACATAGAAGTATGGCCTGGCAATTTCCATATTAGAATAAAATATTTTCTTTGGGAATTTGAGCAGAAATTCACCATTTGATAGTACAAATCGATCCCTGTCGAACCAATCTGGATTGCTTGGGTTGTATCGCATCACATGCTTCCACAGCGCAACTCCAATGGCAGCCATACCAATGGCTGAGCCACCGTGACCACCACCATTTTGATGGCAAAGGTCAAAAACTAAATTGCGGAGTGCAAGGACAGCATAGTCGTCTGCATTAAGACTCTGACCCTTGGCCTTGCCGGAATGGCTCTGGTGCAGGGTAGCACCGTTGGATTGAGAGGCAGCAACTGAAGGCATCGTGAAATCAGTACATATGGAGCACGCGGGTCAAGCAACTGGGGAAGCGGAGGCTTTGAATATTGTTTTATTATTTGTCTGTCCGCATCGCGACACGACAGTCCCGCGTCTGTGCCGGAGTTTGATCAACCGATCTGCATCTCATGGTTTCCGACGGGATCTGATGTCAGTAGTTGATGTTGGAGAAGTCCCGAAAGCCTTTCTTTTCGCAGAGATGAATCTTGACTAGACGTCTCACGATGTTGGGGATTGGAGACAACCTTTTCCGCACCCCGCACTAACCGGTGGCGAATCCCGGGGTCTCGACCTTTTGGCGTCGGGGCGCAAAATCCGGGGTCAAGACACCATTGGCGCGGGGTTGATCGCGAAGCTCCGGATCGGGCTGGTATTCCCTTGACCAGGGCGGGCGGGGGCCTGTATTTTGCGAAGTTATTATGACGCCGCAATTGAAGCATCCCCTGCATTTTGGACCCTGGCATCTGTCTCCTCTCAGCCGTTCAATTAAGACGAATTTAGCACCTTCACCATGTCTGCCCCACAGCCCGACCCCAACCGCTATCTCAAGCACTCTGTGCATGATCTCCTCTCACTCAAGGGACGCACAATTGTCATTACTGGAGGTGCTCGCGGTCTTGGACTGGCATTTGCCCTCGCCGTGGCCGAGGTTGGAGGCAATGTTGCTATTCTTGACGCGGCCGAGAAGCCCCATGAGCATTTCTACCAGATCCAAAAGGACTTTGATGTCAAGCTTGGGTTTTATCGGTGAGGAGTTCCACAAGCCGCGACCCGCAATCCCGCCAGCTAATGCGAAACTAATAGCACCGACGTGACCCAATATGACAAGCTTAAGGAGACATTCGACCAGGTCGTTGCTGACTTTGGACGAATTGATGGCCTGTAAGTCTACAGCAACCAAGAAAAAAAATTAACCATTTGCTAAATACCTACAGAATTACAGCCGCTGGCATTTGCCCCGACGAGCCCTTCCTCGAGCGAAACCCCGAGTCCGTTGCGCGATGCATGAACATTAATGTCCTGGGAACATACTACGCCGCTCAATTGGCGGCTGCCCAGATGGACAAACAGGAACCTACTGAGTTTAACCCTCGAGGAGGTTCCATTGTCATGATTGCATCAATTGCTGCATATGTGGCCAGCAAAGGACAGAACACTAGCGACTACTGCGCTAGCAAGGGCGCAGTCGTGTCTCTTGCAAAGGCTCTCGGAGTAGAGCTCTGCGCCAAGGGCATTCGCGTGAATAGCATTTCTCCCGGGTCAGTAAACCTCTTTTTATGCTCAAATCTTTTTTTCCTAGGACAAGCACTAATATGAAAAACGTTCAGATACATGGTGACGGATATGACTCTTGACCTTTGCAAGAAATACCCACACCTTGGAGATATTATGAACAATGAGCCCCCAATGAGGCGAATGGGAGACCGAACGGATCTCAAGGTCCCTGTAGTTTATCTTCTATCTAACGCCAGCGCGTACCACACCGGTGATGACATTCTGATCACTGGAGGTATCCACGCGGGTAGACTGCTGTAGAGAAAGCAAAATAATGGAAATAGAGTAGCCGATCACACAAATTTGATTGGCCAATGATAAATTCAGTTCACATACCAAGTAACCTTCGCTGCAAGTACAAAATTAGAAATTGAACAGTAGAACACGAGGTTTTGAAACAGCCCACGTGATGCCGAGTTGGAGCACGATCTCGCCGGATGTACGATGTTTGATCGAGGAGACGACGTGCTGCAAGATTAGCGAACAACGATTCAACAGCGACATCGGACGCGATTTCGTTTTCCAGCTGCAGAAATCGTCCTTGATCGGAGGTGAATCTGTTGAAAATGCGCGACTATTTGATCTTGCATGCGGCGAGAACCCCTTGGGTGGGCGTCAACACTGTTGGATGGGCTGGTTCCGAAACATGGCCTCGCTTGCATGGAACCGCCGCAGAACAGCACGGGTTTACGCAGCGCAGCAGCCACTAAGGGCTCATGTCATGACCGACACAATTGCCTAAGGGAATTGGTCTCGCCCTCGCATGTGGCAATTTCTATCGGGTCACGCTGGCTGGTGTCCCCAATTTCCCCGCATCTCGTTCCCCACAGCACGGCCCCGGTCCTGGTACATACATAGCGCAGTGTGGAGTCAACGCCCAATCTTCACCTTGAACCTCTCCCCACTCTCTCCGTCCTTTCGTCCAAAAACCGCCTCCAGGCCCAAACTCCCTCGGTGTCTGTGCTGAGTAAGAGCCCACGTCCGAATAGCCTCGCCATGCCGTCGTCTGCCTCGGGCCAGCCGCGCCGGAAGCACGTCACCACCGCCTGCGTGTCGTGCCGCGAGAGCAAGGTCAAGGTGAGAGCGCCGCCCCTGACCGGACTTCCCAGCGAGGCCGTGTCGTCTAACTGTGCACCCGCAGTGCGATGGCGTATCTCCAACATGTGCAAACTGCAAGAATAAGGGCAAGGAATGCCGCTACCAGGCCGGCGACGACAAAAGAAAGTACGAGCCCCTGTATTGCCATTGATTTTGACCGCCTGGATACTAATTCTGACCAACAGGCTCTCCCTGCGCGTAGCCATCGAGCTTCTCTCAGGAAGAATTGAGCAACTAGTCAAGTTCATTTATGAAAACTCACTACAGCCACCCTGTATGCTGGAGGATGAGCAGGCTGCTTTGGTCAAAGTGCTAGGTCATCTTAAACTCACTCATACATATGCCATCAAAGATGCTCTGGGAAAGCAACCCTCAGTCTCAAGTCATTCACCGAACACGGCATCTCCAGATCAGAATCAAGCCAATGTAGAGTCACCCGCAACGCAAGATAAGAATGGGGAAGTCACAGCAGTTCAACCAGGCTCAGCTGCCGCCTGGGATAAGCTGGGCGAGGATTTGGTTCCTCCATTTAACGCGGAAGCAATAGTTCCCTCAAAAGTCTCCTTGGGATCGGAAGATGTCCATGCCGTTGGACATTCAACTCCTGATGACGCCATCACAGGCGTTGTGCCGCCCCCGAACTGGACGTGGAGTAACCCGGAGGACCCCGGATTCAGCTTCCATCCTGCATTCCCTGTTGACCCAGAGGCTATGGGAGAGTTGTTGAGCTTTCCAACCACCGACTCAGGGGCCGGACGGGAGGTTATTCGACTCCCTACTGAATCGATACATCCTGATGAAGGAGCAAGCGACACTGAAAGTACAGAGGCACTCGTCGATCAATTGTCTGAGCGAATAGGATCACTGCAAATAGGACCGGATGGTCGGGTTCGTTACTATGGCCCTACTTCAAACTTCAACCTCGTGGAAATGCCCGCCCCCGATAATCTCACCGTTCACCGTACCATTCGCAACGATGGCCAGGAGCATCTTGATCGCTTAGGAATGGGCAAGGAGGTACCCCCAGAGTTGGAAGAGCACCTAGTGAATCTCTACTTCACATGGCAGGACCCGGCCTTCCACGTGGTCAACCGTTCCATGTTTGAAGCAGCCAAGACCAACTGGAAAGAGAACAATGAAGATACACCATATTACTCTGAGGCTCTACACAACGCCATGTTAGTATAAGTCCTCACATACGGTCGAAGATAATGTCGCTAACATTCAGAAGTTGCTGTCTTGGTGCTGCTTTCGAGTCAAGGCACCACCCGACATTCGTGACATTTCCTAAATCCCTCTCGGACTTTTTTGCGGATAGAGCAAAGGCCCTGCTGGAGATTGAGTTGGATTGCCCCTGTGTGGCGACAGTGCAGGCCATGGTTGTACTCTGTAGTCATGATATTGGCTGTAAGAGGGACGCTCGCGGTTGGCTCTACAGCGGTAAGTATTCCCCACCGCGACAAGAATGTGGAACTCATAATTTGCAGGAATGGCTATGCGATTAGCATTTGATCTAGCACTTCACGTCGATGTTAGCCGATATGTCGCCAAAAAGTCACTTACTCAAGCCGAGGCCGACTTAAGACGGGATGTCTTTTGGGGTGCATACACAGTCGATCAGTAAGTCGCTTGCTCGCATGTCTCTTACGTTGCATATCTAACAATTCACAGCATGTGGAGCTTCTACCTTGGGCGCCCATTTAGGATAAATATGGAGGATGTTACCGTCGAAAAGCCAAGAGGTGGAACGAGTAGTGACTGCGCTGGCCAGTGGATTCCTTATGTGTCGCCTCGGTCTTTCGAAGAACACACCCCAATACCCGACTACACAAATGAACTACATCGACAACGGGTGCTATTATGCGAGATTATGGCTCCGCTAGGCTACGCTTTGTAAGTTTTCAACCAATGGTGATTCTGAGCCATTCTCACTAACCACATACTGTTGATAGGTACGGAAGTCTAAAAATCCTCCCTGATTCCCTTCACACCTTGAACGTTGTTACTGTTGAGGCCCTGCTAAATTGGCAGGCCAATCTGTTGCCAGAACTCCAGATTGACCTCGACGACCGCGAGACTCAGCATCTCCCTCATGTCATCTTACTACAGTAAGGCCCCTCTCTTTTGTTCCATCTAAACTCGAAGCTCATATGTTGTTAGCATGCAATACCACCAAAACATCATCCATGCCCATCGGCCATGGATGTCAAGGACATACGCACAGCCAAACCCACCAAAGGGTCCCGGGTCAACACACGCACGCATGATGTGCATCGAATCGGCATATGCCATTGCGAAGCTTCTCCAGATTTATGAGACCAAGTACTCATTGCGCAGGATGAACATCCAGGGCGTCGGCATCGCCTGCTCAGCAGCACTGCTTCTCATCTTCGCAAACGTCACCAACTTCAAGACTCACGCCAGTGCCGATGTCGGTATCCACCTTAGCGCATGTTTTAGGGCACTCGATGAATTTGGTGCCTCGTGGGAGAGCTCGAAGCGAGCCAAGGACTTCCTCGTCTTGTTGCAGCGGCAGTGGGAGCTACGGGGCCGAGCGGTGCGTCCTCGCCGAGCATCGCCAACTGACTCGCACGAGTTTCAATTGGCAAGGAAACGAACACGGTCGTCCATCGACCAAAGCCAGACGAGACATGACAGCCAGGACATGTCACCTCCACATCCTCAACCCGCGTTTTCAAGCGGAACTGGCCCGGTAGATCTCGACATGGGAATCGACCTGGATTGGATTTTGACCGGTGAGGCGTCATATCCCCTATCACAGGCCCCGATAGGAAATCTATGAGCGAATATTGGCTCGAAATGTTTGTATGAGGGTTCGGAGGGATTCTGATTCCAAGTGTCTTTTGGGAGTTACATGTATAATTGAAAGCGCTGCGGAATGTTTCGGGTTGTTTTGTGCCTGGGATGAACTGGGCCTTTCCAAGTTGAATAGCGATGACAAAGCGATGATGCAATTATGTTTCGCAGTCCCGTCAAAGTCTGCAATTGTCTTACACAAATTTTTATCTTATTTCTAAAGTGGAATATGAATGATTAATGTATTCGGTCAATGCAACACCAGGAAATTATCCGTGACTAACGTAGGAATGTGATTTCATCAAACTACAAACAGTTTAGTTTGAGGGTGGTTTTGAAGACCCGGTCAAGATTCCCTACTCACACTCTCTTTACGATGTAACAGTTTTTTTCTTATAACAGTGTCTAATTCCACGCTGGTTATGTTGGTTCGAAATGTGCTGCCGAATGGAGGTACCTTGGCAAAATGGAGAGGTTCAAGCATTGTCCGGCCTTTTACATCGAATTGACATGACTACTCTCATCCAAAAATAAGTTTTCCATTTTTAGACAATGCTCCAAACTAGAGTATAAAAAAATTAGATTCATTACAACGCTTATTCCCTTTTAATCTGATCCGTCATAATCATGTCCCTGATCGACGCCGGAACATACCCTAAACCGCTTCCCGAGCGCATAAGAATAATGATACAAAAAAAAAAAAAAAAACACCGGAGGTATTCATTCATCCTTTGGCTTAGAAGATGGGCTCCCCACGATACGCCCTCGAAACCGACGTGCGACAGGCGTCGTTCTGCATGCGCTCGCCGTCCCACATGACGTACCCGATGCCCCTCAGGCCGTAGACGAACCTCATCGACGCCGTGGCGTGGGCCCCGAACCGGAAGCGGCCGCGCACGCGGTCGTAGTAGACCTTGCTCCACATGCGGCGCGGGTGGTCGTCGGTCCTGTCCCTGTCGTCGGCGTCCACCTGCCGCGCCAGCTTGTCCATCTCCTCGACGCGCCACACCCCGTGGTCCGCGTCGGGCTTGCGCGCCCGGTTGAAGGCGTCCAGGTCGTCCTCCAGGCAGCTCTGGCACAGCGCCCGCGCCTCGGCCAGCGAGCCCTGCCACTCGTCGTAGCTCGACGCCTGCAGCAGCCGGTGTAAGCGGGTGAGCCCGAGCGAGAGCTGCGAGGTCGGCGTGTTAGTGGCGTTCCCCATAGATGCCCAAGAAGAAAAAAAAAACAAGACAGCCATAAGAGCTAGAGGAGGAGGAGGGAGGGAGGGAGGGAGGGGGAAAGGCAATTATTTGCTTACACAACGCTGTTCCTCAAACAGCTGGCTCCTTTGGGTCAGCCACTCAGTCAAGTTCTCTCCCCACTGGAAGCCGTTGACGACGACCTCGCGGCACGCTGGAGTCGCAGCCAAAATTGTCAGCATCACTAATTAACACAGCTGCATGTTAAAAATCTTTTGCCTCTTGTAAAGCTGAATTTCTATATAAGAAAGAAAGGGGGAGAGGGGGGTGGGAGAGCCACGAACCACCAGTGAGCCTCGTCTCGAGGTAGTCGTAGACGCAGGCCAGCTGCTCATTGACCCACGGCGAGTGGCGGCCAAAGAAGAGGGCCTTGTGCGCCGCGGTGCACTCGCCTGCTGCCTCGTCCTGGTTGAGGAACAGGTTGCTGTAGATGTGGAAGCGGTACATGGCCCGGGACACGCGGTACAGCTCCCCCGCAGACATGCGCTGCTGCGCGACGGCCATCGGGTGATCCCGGGGAAGCCCGTACAGCTTCCGCAGCGACGACTGGCAGAAGTCGCCCCGCAGCGATCTCAGCGCATCGTCGAGACGGCTGATGTACAGCGCCTGGCCCAGCGTGAGCCGCGAGGGTCCGCCGATCGCATCGAAGGGGTTGTCGTAGTACTCGTTCAGGAACCGTGTCGCGTCGATGCCGTGCCTGTCGCGGAAGCACTTTTGCGAGGTGTAAGCGGCCACGGCGAGGTCAAGGGCGTCTTCGGGCAGCTGGCATCGCAGGATGGTGACGACCAGCGACGGGTTGTCGAGGAAGGCAGTGTAGAAGATGCGGTGGCTCAGCAGGGCATTGGGCAGATCCTGAACACTTTCCAGCATGCAGAGGATATCAGCAACGAGATGGAGGGGCAACGACGAGATTGGGGCCATTTCACGAGTCGAGAGTGAAGATTGACTATCGAGAAATCTAGCAAAAAAAGCCAAGACCGTCCTCCCCCGCGATATATACCAAAATTGCCGTATTAATAAAACCGCCAAGTAATGGAAAGTACGGGGTAAACTGATGGGGTGAGATGCCAGGGCATCATGAGATGGCACGACCTGTCCCGGGCCCATGCACGTGAAGTCGACACGGTTGACGTGGGTGGCCCGGAATGGTATCATATCCCATCGCCTCATCATCTCCCCACGCCCGCGCCGACGAGTGGTGGGGAGATTTATGAGACTTGTCTGGCTTCATTGCTTGCTTATTGGTTCCTGAGTCTATGCGATCGTCAAGAGGCTAAAAAAAAAAGGGCGCCGCGGCCTGACGCCGACCAAGCTGATTCTATCTGTCTAGTTTGGGCCTATCTGTTGCCATTTGCTTTTTTTCAATCAGTGTCTCGCAAAAGTCTAGTCGTCTATTCATCCCATTTGTCCATCATGCCATGTCGTTGCTTCTGTTTTCTTTTTGACCGAGCGAAAGTTAAAGATCAAAGACAATAAAACCGACCGCTCACTCAACTGTCCCAGTGTTAGACCCCTCCCTGCATGGGCCAGTGTTGTGGCTCCAATAGGAACCTGCGTGTTGCAACCCAACCCATCTGTGAGCTGGTGCAATGAAACGAATGCTTGCCGTTGTCAAACACCTCAGACCGCAACCACCTCACCCGACTCCTCCTTCATGCAGGGCTCCTGCTCGACTTCGACCGGGGGGACGGCAATTCCAAACTTCTCAAAGGGGAAGTCGACAAGGTTGAGCATGTACTCGGCCCAGCCGTCGCCAATCTCACCAACCTGGTGCAGATCAATGTCACCCGCCTCGCCAGTGCGACCTGCGAGAACCTCGTCCTCTCGGCCAGTGTACTCCTTCTTGAGCATGGGGTGAGGGCACCAGATGACACGCATGCCAGCGCGGCGGCCGGCCTCAACACCAGGCACGGAGTCCTCAAAGACGAGACACTCCTCGGGGGTGATGGGGGTCTCTCCAGCAGGGAGGGAGTCGTTGATGGTCTTGAGAGCCAGCAAGAAGATGTCGGGCAGGGGCTTGCCGCGGCCCGGCTGCAAACGCTTGTCGTCACCCATCACACGTCGGTTAGTGGGGAAGATGGAGAAGAGCTCTTGGAGGTGGTTCGTCTTGACCTGGAAGTTTCCGAAATGAGAGCTCGTGGCGAGGGCAATGTGGACTCGGTGAGGCTCACGGTCACTGCCTTTGGCCTTGGCCTCGGCAGCGGCCGCACCGTCCTTGACATCCCAGTATCGAGTTCGACCGAGATGGCCGAGCAACTCAGGCACTCCAGGCAAAGGCTTCGTGCCGGGGAACAGCTGCTTCTGGAGAGCAGTGTTCTCAGCCACATACTCCTCCTGGGTGATGGGCAGCTGAGCCCAATCGTGGAAGAGCTTGTTGGCGGCGGGGCCCGGCCGACCCTGGAGCTTAGCCTTGATGGACCAAGGGAGCGTTCCCTTGCCGTATTTTTCGAGGATCATGTTGACGCAAAGAGTGTAGATGTCTTCCGTGTCGAGAAGAAGGCCGTCCATGTCAAAGAGACAGGCCCTGATGGGCGGGAAGCTGGACGCGGTCGTTCGTTAGCATCTGGTTGCGAAACGAGGGGGAACAACCTACTCAGTGCGGGGAGCCATTGTATGCTTTGTAGAGGCGAGACAAGCACCGAAATGGGTGAGATCAAAGGATGGAGATGAATTAAGGGTGCTTTGGTGCGATTAAGAGACAACGGTCGTAGAAACGGTGACGGAAAAGGTCCCGGCCAGCAGAACAAAGAGGAAGGAAAAGTAGGCTAGAAATCCGAAATCGTCGCGGGAGTGAGTCGGCGCGGGGTGTAACCTCGACAGACGCGGGGCACTGCGCGATAAGATAAGTAGCCAACGATAGTGAGACGGCGGTCGCGGCGCCCAGTTGCGCAATCAGCTCATCGTTTTCATTCACCGCTTTGATCAAGTATTTTCCATCACATTGCTGAAGTGTCAAAGCACTACATGAAAACTTTTTTTTGTTGGCATTGAATCGCACTCATGCAGGCACAGAACTCTCAAGGCCCACCATCAAGGTGCGATTGACGCCACCTGACTCCACTGCCAATGAACGCATGCCAACGACAACACATGGCATCAGCCGTAAGAGAGTCGGTCACAAACCAGAATCTATTCAAGGGGTATTTCTATGAAATTTCTCAAACTCAGAATTTGGGATAAGAATGCTAGACCAATCTAGCCTCATTTACATCCATACGCCACTCAACTGGTTGTTGAAGCTCAAACGAATAAACTGCCAGGTTATTCGGATGTCTCTGTTAAATCCCGTCTCTTGATCGCTATACTCCCTAATCTCTTGCCAGAAATGATGTTTTTCCGACGGAGAAGTATTCCCTTCTCCTGGCCTAGTCACCCATATGCGCACCACCGCTTTGGGAGGTCCATGTCTATATTGCTCGCCGAGGTCGAGGAAAGGCTTGATGTCGCTCCAAACCAGGGGAGTGAACTCCACGCACCCTGTCGCTGTGTTGTATCGAAACCCTATCCATTGTCCGCCTAGAATGGCCGGAACCCGTGGGTGTCTGGTGGTCTCGAATTGATATGCTGTCCTGTCTGAAGAGATGGGAATAGAACCGAGCTTTTTCGCGAATACCCACTCGTTAAACATTGCTGTGTATTCGCGAAGATGCGGGGTTTTCTCGATGCGAAGAGAACCCATTGGTATGACACCATCACCAACATTCCATTCCCTCCATTCGGCATTGCGGTACTCTGAATGCAATTCTTCAAAACTGGATATTATTTTGCGAAATGGAGCGCTTTCATTGAAATCCTCAGGAAATGACAAGTCATGAGTAAACAACGTGTCCTGAATAGGGTGAATCGGTAGGATCGCGTTATAGTCCCTTGCAGGAAAGCGATTGGGGTATCTTCGCTTGAATACCCAGCGAGATTCACGGTTAACTTGCGAGATTGAAATTCCATCAGCAGGCGGCTCAGGACTTTTATGTGAATTTTGATCCAGATTGAAGTGATAATAAGGTATAACGTGGGACTTCTCTGCGCTGATTGCTTTCTTCCATATTTGAGTACAAAGCTCGGGAGGCAATTTGGGAAATTTGCCAAAGCTCGTCAGTGCTTTTAAGGATGGATTTCTGTCGAAATCTCGAGGCTGGCTTGCCATTTTGAATTTGAGATTCCGAGATCAAACTATGATGTAAAATATGTGTCGAGTATGGATCTAGCTAACCGAGGAATGGGGTCAGGCTGTTGAATCGTACAATCTGGGCTTGATCTTCTTTCTGGGGAGGTTTCTCGACATGTTACGATGGTGGCACTTCTCAGAAATCAATATGGCAACCACTCGTATTTATACCCACCGGAACTACTAAATCATAAACTAGCCGATAAAGAAGTGTTCAGACAGATGCCAATGATAGACGGCTTCGCATGCCTAAACCAGCCTGCCTTTTGCTGTGAACAACAGTTCAGCCCAAAGTTATTAAGAGAACAGCAGCTAGTTGATGTCTCTTTTTAATTATTTAGAACATTCAAAGATGTTATAATCTGAAACAGAATTTATAGCTAATATTCTTTGTTAGAGAGATTCTTACCTTGGTGGTAGGAGCTGGAATGAACGGGTTCGCCTGGCATAAGTAGTAGACGCCTGAATTATAGCGAGCCCCATCGCTACAGCTCCCCACTTTCCCCGCTTGGCACCACTAACAACCCGACACAGTGGGGCGACCGCAGAGCTCCAATAGTGAGTGGGCTAGTGAATGACGTCCATACGCCTAAGGTCGACCAATACAGAAAATTCACCTCCCAATCGAACCTGTGAGCACCTCGATATTGCCGACGCCGTAACATACGTCGAAATTCCCTTGCTCCTCTGTCTTCAAATAGCTAAAGGCTCTGATCTTGACGCTCCATTTGTCCCGGCTGCTCTAACCAGTGGGCGGGGAAGTGTGAAGCGGGTTTAGTTGGCGAGTGAGGCTTGGGGGCGAGATACACAGACATGCCGTCCGAGGCCACCACAAACGCCGGTAGCGGCGAGGTTCCTGGAACGAAACCTTCACAAGAAGTCAAATCCGATGCCAATAAAGAGTCCTCGTCAGTAGAGACTGATGGCGAAGAGCTGAGGTTTACCCCAGAAGAGGAGGCGGTAAGTTGTCATGACAGCAAGTCAGACATTCACCTCGGCCACCTTCTCTTCCTGTCCTAACTAAATGACATTTTCAAGCTATCTCTTGAAGTTTACAAATCTAACTTGCTCTTAGGCTCTCCTTGAAGAGTCCAATACCGCCAAGGCTGAAGCCAACGCTCTCTTCTCCTCTAAGGAATACCAAAATGCCTTGGACAAGTATGATGACGCCATCAACTCATGTCCCAAGTATCTACTCTACCCTCGGGCCGTCATCAATAGCAATATTGCTGCGTGCCATCTCAAGATGGAGCAATGGAAGGAAGCCATCAAGGCAGCCACCGACGCCCTCGACGGCCTCGCCAAGCTTGAACGTGAAGACCCTCTGTTGAACCCAGACGGTGAGGGCAAGGAAGAAAAGGGTAACGAATCTGAAAAGGATAAAACAGACCCCAAGGCAGATGATGATGATGTAGAAGAGGAAATCATCAGCTCTGGCGCCTCCAAGGCCGCTCCTCTCCCGCCTTCCCCATCCGAAGAATCCCGGAAATCGCTCCTTGCCGACATTCAACGCATCCGCTCGAAATCCCTCATGCGTCGCGCCCGCGCCCGCTCCGAAGCTGGAGGATGGCAGAACCTTGCTGGCGCCGAGGAGGACTACCGCGCCCTGGCCGCCATCCCGGGCCTCCCAGCCGCCGACATGCGCATCGTCCGATCCCAGCTGCGTGATCTGCCGCCGCGGACTAAGGCTGCCCAGGAGAAAGAGATGGGCGAAATGTGGGGGAAGCTCAAGGATCTCGGGAACGGCATCTTGAAGCCGTTTGGTCTAAGCACCGAAAACTTCCAGATGGTGAAGGATGAGAACACGGGTGGATATAGCATGAACTTTAAGCCAGGCGGTAGTTCTTGATCATATTAAATTATGCTTGATCCCTCAATTATTCACTGGGTTTAGTGATGTGTGCGCTGCTTGGATTTATCAGCCTGCTTGTTGAAGTTGGCCAAGCCTCGCTATAGCTATCATGACTTGCGAGTGTGAGTGAATAAAAATGGCTTCCAAGAACCAATTGCTTCATTTCTATCATTAATCCTACTAATTCATCTTGATTACAACATCCCTTCATCTCAACCCAACCCTCTTCAATCTTAACGAGTGTCCGGTCCAACAATTCCTGAAATCACCATTCATTATTCGCCTCTGGGCCGGCTCTGCTCGGCGGCTCATACCAATTTTGGTACGGATGGTTTGGCAAGCTGAAATTCGCAAAGCTCAACGGGTTCACCGGGGCCATGGTGGCCGTCGGAGGTGTCAACACTCCGGTGGCTGTCATGAGCGGCGTGCTTGGGTTTGGGATAGTTCTAATCCTGGACGGCCGCAACGGCGGCGGCATGGCGCAGCTCTCCTCGCGCTGGCCGCCAGACCGTGGCACAGGAAGCCGACTGGGCTCCCAGCCCCAAGCCCNNCCATAATATCAAGCACTTCGACTTGCTCCTCAAGCTCAGTCAAACCCGTGGCAGCAACAGCTAGGCAGCGAATGGCCACCGGAGCTACTCCACGATCTTGAGTGTGGGCAACAATACCGCATACTTGGTGAGAGTGATGTAACCGTGTCATTCTGGTGCTCTCCGAGCATCTCAAATGCTCTACCGGATGATGTTGCGCCAGAATGCATTCCCCCGTATGGTAGAAAAGTCGTCCGAGGATTGCGGTTCTTTGTATCAACCTAGTAATGAGATTAGATGAGTTGTGGTTTGCGGTTGGGTGTTTTACCATATACAAGGGAATAAGGAATTCTCTGAAGATCTCGATGCCCCCATGTATCCATATGATCGCATTGTTCTTGGGCAGTAGTCATTCCATCGCTCGCAAAGCCGCTTGAGATCTTGCCACTCGCTGAATCGTTCTCCTAGCCAAATTTTGCTGTCCTGGCTCATAGATTCGGCAGAAGCTAAGAGAGTGGCTCGGAAATTGACAATCCTTGCGACGATGTAGACGATCATGTGGACAAAAGCTTCATCCGATGCCATTCCCAATTCTTCTTCTCCTCCCTTGAGCAGGCTATGATTCAATCCCCATTCTTCTGGGTCCCAGGTTGTCTGCCAGTTTGACGAAAGACAAATCAGGACTTCCATCGTAATGTTTTGCCAAAAGCACGCCGCTCCGGTGCCTGAACTGCTCGCGTTCCATCCGCACTCTAGAATCAGAGCGCGAGCTCCACCGACATGTCGCATTCGGTGTGCTGGTTTCTGGGACATAAACTCGTAAGCGTTCAGAATGACCGCAGTCGTTGCACATTCCTCCGTGTTACGATCCGGGTTCTGCAAGCTTCGTAGGAGTTGTGATGTCGCTGTGTTATGGTAGTATAGCGCCTGGTCGCCCTGGTCTGACGATGTCAGAGAGAGCTGCTTGGCGCCACAGGCCAGGAAAGCGTTCAGTAACATTGTTGATTTCAGGGCATAGTGTGGGATCAAGTGGCTAAAGTATCTTTCCTTGTTGAAGGAATCAAGCCAGACACCAACCTCTTGAACAAACACCTGCATGTAACGTATTTCATCTGGGGTATTGAGGCAATCACGTTCGGGGTTTTTGGAATTGCCAATTTCGGGTGCGTGAAGCGGAGCATTCTCAGGAGCATTGAACGAAAATTCGAAATCAGTCATTGGCGTAACCGCTGTAACCGCTGCCGGGGTCCGGGTTGAAAGGGGAGAAATCGGTTCGCTGTTCCGACGAGATGAGTATGGCTTCCTTGTAGAAAGTGATAGCTTCGCAGGTTGTTCGCCATATGATGTATTAGATTGGCGAGATGATGGTGGAGTCGCCACATTGGAAACATCAGTATTGGTTTTCGGTTGGCTGGACTCATCTTGTGAACTGGGGTTAGTCTGAGTATTTCTCCAGTGTGCAGTTGGAGACAATTGAAAATCGAATAATTCATCCGTCTTCTCGCGTTTCACGTTGACGGGAGTCAGCTGCGGTTTGGCGCTATGCTCTGTTGACGGCTGTGTGGAGGTTGAGTCGGCGGACTTCACCTCGACATCTTTATATGATTCTTTAACAATAATACTATATTTTGAATCATATGGAGCATATCGGCTGAGTCCACCTTTGTATTCTGACGCAATCTCGCGGGATTCGTCCTGAAACTCGACTGATAGCCTGCGGGTCAGCTAAATGCAACTTATTAACAAAGGCGGGCTTCTTACCAGTCCAATCTTCCAGGTCAGGAACATGTTCTGGGCTGTGGACGTTAATGTCAAGAAAATTAAGTCTTACTCCTCGTTTACATTCTCGGCCACGCTTGCGACAATTCATGCAGTCTGGCGCCGCTTCGTCGCACTTTAAATGCCTCTCTCTGCACGTTAAGCAACCCGTCCGCACTCTTTTAGCCTTGTTCGCCGGTGGCTTCGACGAAGAAGTGGACTTTTTCTTGCGGGTTGGTGCAATAGTTTTGGGTCGCAAGTCTGTGGGCGCTGTGACCGGTTGCTGCTTTCGCTTCTCCGGGAAGACGCCCACATTCATCGCCATTGGCGAAGGTTCTATACAAAGGCCCTGGCTCGGGGGATTCTGATAGGAGCACTCAAGTGAATAGGTGTCCCATCTCTGCGAAAAAAGCTGTCTACCTTGGATCTCTTCATGATGCATCGCTGCACCAAAACGATGGAGTGTCGGCGACGTCGTCTTCCAGACGGGCGGCAACAGCCTTCTTTGGCACGGATTCTGGTGAAGGGGATCAGAGGTATCACTGAAATGGGCATAAATGATATTGTTCGACAGGTTGATCTAGGAAATGACGATGCTTGTTGCAAAGGGCAGGTTCTGCCGCGCGATTGAACTCTACAGGTCCACGAACTTGACCAATATTCCCAAGGCTCTCTCAAGTGACGGATCAAATAAGGCACCGAGTATGAGGCACCTTCTCGAAGATCCAATGGCTCATTGTAGCACAAGGCAGCACAAGCGATACAGCTACCGTCACTAGACAATAAACCGGGGCGGGGGATATGCCTGTAATAACCGAGCCTCGCCGTCTCTCGTGCCCTCATTCGCGATGTAGCTGTCTCATGGTGGAGCCGAAATGTCTCTGAACGTCGTACGCCCTCAGCCGTGATGCAAGCCACGCATTCTGACACGCGCAAACCCAGGCCAGCGCATGGAGGCGAATCACCATCCTCATGGTGGTGGGATGCTGGGGGAGCACAAGCTGCCCAGATTAATTGCGTCCTCTCCCCGTGGCCAATTAATCTGAATCACCTCGGGCAGCATTTCTAGTTGAAAAAGAAAATACAAGTCGCGGCATGCGTCATATCACCAGGTTGAATATGCAAGCCCCTCAATGCACAACATGGGGCGGTTGGCTGCCTTTTGTTGCTGAGTGGCAGCGTAAGCTTAGCAACCTGGTCAGAGCCGTGAGCAAGATCCCGATCGTATTTCGCCAATATTATGCCTTGCGGCGCCACTGCAAACGAGATCTGACCACCATGTGTCTCTCGTTCGATATCATACCTTGTCTCGTGTTGAACGGGTTCCATGAGGCTCCGTGGAGTTCCGTGAGACTCAACTAGAATATCCGAGCCTAGTGATTACTCCTTCGCCGTCCAATCCTTGGAGGCCAGGAACTCCACAAACGCCAAAGTTACGAATTTCCTGATCAAATACTCATTCCACGCGCTGTAAGAGCTCGCCTCCGTCTTGACTCACATCATGCATGTGAATGGGTTTCCTCCATAACGATCTGCAGCCAGTAAGGCTACACTACCTTAGTGGCGTCGCACCTTGTTCTTAAAATATGCAGTCTCGATAACGTGAATATTTTAACTTGTCAAAAGGCGTTGACCTCGAGCGAGGTAAAGCTGCGTACCCGGATGTCTGGCTTAAGAAGCACATGTTCATCGCGGAACAATGTGCTGACACCAATCTTATTTGCATGCGACTTGTATTATCTGGTCCTACTCTTATTTCGGATTGCAACAATCTACCCAGCACACCATTCCGTCTTATTGTGTCGCTTATACTTTGGTCATTCATTTTCTCGTCAATCTCGAATAAAGTCGTCCACATCAAATCCAGAAAAAACGCCATCGCTAAGCTTACTCGTCATGTACTCCCAGGCTCCAACTTTCTCAACCCAGTTCTATTATGAGGCCATACCAACAGATTTGTGCCCCCATAATCCCGCATATATCACGAAAATGCGAATCCATATTTTGAAGATAGAGTGTACTGCACCCGAAGTCTCGGCGGATGTCTTGTAGCCAAACTCCCCCGAAACGCTACAGCAGTTGCATTCCTCATACCATGATATTTTTCCTCTTATATATTTCATTACTCATACGTGTTTGGTGTTTTCATTCACGACATAGGTATCGTATTCATATCGTAGCATGGCGGGGATGAAGAGGCATACTCTGGAATAAAATAAGAAAGTCAATTGCATTAAACCATCGAAAGATGGCCGATATTTCACTGAACTCGTAATTTTGGGCACTCTCCATAGCTCTTGGGAACATGGGATCATATCTGCTCTCATATAGTCGAGCTAAGAAGCGGTGAATTGGGACTCGTGTAAGGCATGGCCGGCTGGAGTCTCCGTTGTTGTACATTTCTTTACAATTTTACCTAAGTTTGTTTTTGCTAAGAAGTTCTATCTCTAGCGTGAGGTTGCTCCACGAATACGTTCACAATCACCGGTTATAGTAAGAAATTGAAAAAGCAATGCACAATCACATTCACTCAACAGCTTAAATTTGAGGAAACGGCGACATGAACGACACAAAATCCGCTACCCTTCAAGGTCATCATCCCCTGAAAGCTCAGATACAGCGATTGGCAGTGCTAGTGAGTCGGGAGGTTCAATAGGAAATACCTCGAATAATTTATTTCAAATAGTCGAGAAAAGGGTCTAATGATCAGCATACCACTGAAGAAGAAAGTTCATAAACTTAGCGCTAAATATGAAGTTACTTACAATCACTTTAGCGTATTCACGAAGCAACAGCTTGGAGAGTCCAAGCTGTCCTATGAGAATAACAACACTAACTGAACTATGTACTATCCACCCTTCAGAGTTCTCAGTGGATGACATGGGAACTGGCAATCTGACTCTTGTAGCCTAAGAATGCCCGGACAAGGGATATTTTGATGCATCTAAGATTGAAATACGATGGCTGTACGTGATACCCGTTCATTATTCCTACTCTTTGCTGATGAACGATATGGGAAGCCATGCCCAACGTCCTACATTAGCTTTTAAAATCTTCCGAGTAAGATAACATGGTCAACTCTATGTCTCAGCAATATGAGCAAACCATCCTCACGTATAAACAGAGGCTCGTGCAAGAATGTCCCTTTATCCTAGAGGACCTTCTGTCTGTGGCATTCCAGCACATACTTTCAGTTTGCGTTCTTGGGTCACAGTGAATTTCCCTCCAAAACAGGCTAACAGCCACCAAGGACAGAAATGGCTCCACTGAAGCGGTGAAATTCCTCATGCACAAGATCAACAAGGTGATGGAAGAGGAGCTTTTTTCCAGAAAATAATATACTGGAATATTTTCAGGGTGTAAAAGACATAATTCTGCTGGGTAACAGGTCCCGCGACGTTGAGAATCTAAAATGGCGAGTCAAAAGTCTGACAACGTCTGGCGGCGGACCACCCACCAATTCAACAAAATAAACAAAATGAAACAGCCTAAATAGCCTGGCAAATAAGAATGTTAAAGTTTACTTATTGTGCTGGGGTTATGAAATCTTATCTATCCTTTGGCCTGCGGTTGAAACACTAGAGAAGTGGTCGCAATCGAAAGGTAGCACTGGTGTTTTCAGACTTTTAGCTTCTCATTTTACTTATTGAGCCTGTTGGGGTCAAGTTCTCAGCGCCTTCATTGATCTGTGTGAGCCAAAATGCAAAGCTACAGCCAAATTCTTCACCTCCAACTTCCGAAGGCATCAACATTACTCGCATTTACCTAAATTACATATGTCACCAGCCATAGAAACGGCTGTTCCTGGAAATCAATGGCTGGAAGAAGAGCTGAAGGCCTTGAAAGGACTACTCCAGGACCAAAAGTCACTCTTGAATAAGTATCTTAGTCATTAACCCCAAGTCCTTCCTTGCCACAAACAAGACAAGGATTGGTCAATTCAAGGCGGAACACGCGAGTTCCTCCTCCCAGCTCAGATTGCTGAGTGAAAGGCCGCGTAAAATTGACACATTGCTACTCAAATCAAAGTCTTTGAAGGAAACTATCAAGAAAACCATTGCGATTCTAGAGGCGGGCTACAGAAAGACCATCCGAATCTTTACTATTGTGGCTGTATTCTTCCTACCTCTGTATTTTGTGGCTAGCTTCATAAGAATGAACACTACCAACATACGAGATACCGAGTTTTCCCAGGGAAGATTCTGGGAAACTGAGACTCTAATCACCGTCATAGTGATAGCATTTGCGTTTGCATATCGGTATGGAGGAGACCAAATCGGAGACTGGGTAAACCAAAGGCTGCATAACCGAATGAGAAGCCTTGTCAAAACGCTTCAGAAAAGTGAGAACGTGAATACCAGAGATACTAAAGATATCCCAAGCTTTGGAACTTTTGAAGTTGACGAGTGGATAAGAAAGTTTATCCTGTCTCATGTCGAAGTTTACGCTGGGGGCTATAAAGGAAGAGAGAAGGTGGAGGGGTATTGGACGTCTTACTCCGAGGAAGCGCAATAAATAGGACACAGGAACTTTGTTAAAGTCCTATATTTAGATATAACCGCCTACTAATTATAAAAGATATACCCCCTCGCTCGAAATCAATAATGGGTGTCATCAGTATGTAAGTCATCACAGGGTAACAGAGTAGGATCGTAACTGAAGCTTTTTTTAGTTGCCGTAGGATTCGGGGCATTAATAGCTCAAAGTAAACAGTGTCCAGCAGAAATAGAACATTTAAATTAGCAAAAGTCTCAAATTATTGAATAGGTTTAGTCTTGAGTGTTTAAAATCGCGGAGATGAGTTACATGATCAAAAACTCCTCTTAATAGATTGGGTTTGTGTGGACTCGGAAGTTGCGACTCGCAGGCTGAGTATCGATACAATTTATCAAAACATTGCCAAGATGCGAAAAGAATGTTCGTTTATATCGATACTCTTTTTGTAATTACCTTGCTTCTATTTTTAATCCAACTCTTATATGTGTCCAAACCACCAACTTTCTCGGGGCTTTCTGGATGGAAAGACACAACGGAGGTCACCTGACCTGGGCGGCCGACGCTAAACCCAAGTTAGGTATTGGCTTGAATATCGCAGCAATGAAGGAACAATAACCTTTCGCCATCACAAGCAACTCTATAGTTCCATAGAGGTACAGATTTGGGGGCGCCTCAGAAACTAAACTGACGGACTCCTTCAGCCTGGCCAGTTCATCCTCAGAGCTCTCCAGAAGACCAAACTAAAAAAAAACATGCGCTCATCTTAAAGCTCAGTCTGCAACCCGATTCCTAAAATGGCTGACACAGTGCCCTCCCCAAAGGCCATCCTTCGAGGCCATAAAGCACAAGTCCACTCGGCCAATTTTATTAGAGGTAATAGTCGATTGGTTACCGGAGATGCAGAGGGCTATGTCGTTCTTTGGGATCTCGCTATTATGAGGCCTCGGGCCGTCTGGCGAGCCCACGAGAACGCCATTCTCGGTGTCCAGGGTTGGGGAAACGACAAGATCATATCGTAAGAAATCATTAAATAAATCCTAGAAAACTAAGCTAAAATTTAACAGCCATGGCCGTGACAATAAACTCATTGTCTGGAAACTCGGCGAAGACGACGAGGCCAACCTAAGCAAAGTCTTGCCCGTTGAGGATGTGCCAACACCGCGCGCGCAGCCATGGATCCTTCATCTTCTCGAAGTAAACACAATGAACTTTTGCTCCTTTGCCGCGTGTCCCACTAGTGGAGGTCTGTTGGATGATTCATCCGAAATCCTAATCGCGGTGCCCAACACCCTAGCGTCTGAAGCCGTTTGTTTGCCAAGGCCCGATAGCACAGTTCCCTCGCTGACATGACAGCAGATTGACGTTTACACTCTCCCTAGCCAGAATAGAATACACACCATCAGGCCTGGGACGAAAAATGGCATGGCCATGTGCCTGTCCCTCTTTCATCACCATGATGCGCTCACTCTCGTTGCCGCATTCGAGAATGGTTACGCCTCAGTTCATCGCCTGGACTCCAATGGTGACTGGTTCACGACGTATCGTTCCCAGCCTCACTCGCAACCTATCCTATCAATAGATGTAGATTCAGACCGCCGCTTCTTCCTATCGTCTTCCGCAGACTCCATCATCGTCAAACACCCTATCCCCACCGACCGCCAGGAGATCATCCCTGTGCCACAAGACAACGAGAGGGTGGTCGAGATAACAGAGGAAGACGATCCCAAACCAAAATCACTGCTGTCAGCCGCCCTAAAGCAATCATCCTCTCAGGGTAGCCCGGCCACGCCCAGGGTCTCTCAAGAGTGGAAGGATCCACTCAAGGTCGTCAACACTAAGCACTCTGGCCAGCAGAGTCTGAGGATACGATCTGACGGACGGATATTTGCCACCGCCGGCTGGGACTCGAAAGTGAGGGTGTACTCTGTCAAGACCATGAAGGAGCTCGCGGTGCTCAAATGGCACCAGGTCGGATGCTACGCTGTCGCCTTCTCAAACCTCTCGACGACGACGACAACCAGCGTCGAATCCGGTTCCGAAACCCGCCCGGCCCATGACGGCGCCTCTGCCCCGGAACCTTCATCACCACCACCACGACCGCGGGAAACTTCCCAAACAGGAACTCTCCGGGACAATAGGGCGCTGGTCAAGGGGACGACCACTGTCAAGGATCGGCGCGTCGCACACGCAAAAACGGCGCACTGGATCGCGTCGGGCGCCAAGGATGGCAAGGTCAGCTTATGGGACATCTACTGAGAAGGCAGGCTGAATGCGCGGGAGGGCTCGATAAGCACTTAACCAGGAAATCTGACGCAAGGGTTCCAGGGATCTCACTCATTACGAACAGTGACAGCTCGTAACAAATTCATCCCCCGGCGTGCGGCAAAAGCTGCCGGATTTTTTCCCCTTTGAGGACATCGGTCAGAAATCCTGGAATTACATGGCTCGACAGTCTATGTTCCGAGTGGATGGTGTTTTTGAGATTATAGGTGCTGCGAAACGCCATAATCGGAATTAGGAGCCGGATGAGAACTATCCTGCCTCGAATAGCCCCCATAGCTCAATAAAAATACATGCTGAAGTTGATACAAACTGCAATATCCCGAAATAATGAAATCAGAGGTCCAATCATGCGCCGTCATCTCATTGGTGCCATCGTCTAATCCTCATAAGTCGTCCCGGCGGCCAAAGACTTTTTGCAGCCACTCAGATCGGTACAGGTGTGCGCATGGTCTTGATTGCTGTCGAGACATTAGCCATCATCGGACGTCGACGTACCCGGCTTACGCAGCCACATTGCAAGAAAACAAAGTGAAGCTATACTCACCCTCATCCCACTTGTTCATACGACGATTCCCCTTGGATAGTTCGCACCACACCCTCAGTATCCACGCCGCCACCAGCGCATCCCGCGCAGTCGACTCCATCTCGGCTGTCACCACCAGGCTCAGCTGCTCGTCCGTCTCAACTTCGCGCGCGAGCAGGCCTCCCTCGGCGTCGCGCCACTCGAACCCCACAGCCCGCTCCCGCGACGGGGCCGCCGTAAACATGATGTCCCTCTCCTGCATGCGCCGGTCCGGCCCCCGCACCGCGCGGTGCACCCGGTACGCCTTGCCCTTTGCGCTTCCCAGGCTGGCCAGCAGCCCGCTCTTGGGTCGGAAGGGCCTGATGCCGAGCGAGCAGAGCGCACGGCGCGAGGTCGACTCGGCGTGGTAGGGGAACGTGGGGAACTCGCCCAGGTGAGGGTGCTTGAGGTCGAACAGATGGCGCTTGCGGGTCTGGACCTTGGGCACGCCGTCCTTCTGCACCACGGTCTGGTCCAGCCGCTCGACTGTCACGTTGTGGTCATTGTCGCTCAGGAACCCAATCGAGTGCGAGAACTCGTATAGCGGTGGCGCCCCAGGGTCAGTCGAATAGATGAAGCGCCCCGCGACGTGCAGGGTTGCCGGACCAAGCTTAATGTTCTCAGTTTTGCCTTCCCTGGCCAGGTCGTCGTAGGAAGGCGGGAGAGCGTCGTCTGCTACAACATAGGATTCATCCATTTCCCGCGACTTGGTTTTTACACCCCAAGAGACTCAGGTTGAGATGGGGAAATAAGGCTGAAGAGATGAATGTGAGGTGTGTGTGCACGAGCATTTGCCAAAATGAGTTATGACGTCGCAGAGCTGCCAAGGAGGCACAGTTCAACTGTAGCTGCTTCGCCACGCAACTGCCGCCAACACCACCACAGGGCGAACACTGCCATTCTCTGGGAATCTCGTAGATTTACTCCAAATGAAAATTATCAGGTTTTTTAGAGGGATCTATCTTGCATAATCTTCTAAAAACACTATATACGCCAGTCGTCATTGTCATGATAGGGAAAAAGCCTCATTAAACCCCGCCCTGTTTAAATGCGAGCGCCAAGGTTCACATGCACCGCCTTGATGTTGCTGTACGCCTCCAGACCGGCCTCTCCCAGCTCCCGACCAATACCGCTCTGCTTGACGCCGCCAAATGGAACGCTGGGCTCGCAGTCCTGGCTGCTGTTGATCCAGACCATGCCGGCCTGAATCTCTGAGGCCACACGGTGCGCGCGCTCAATGTCCTTGGTGAAGACTGCGGCGCCCAGACCGTAAGCAGAGTCATTGGCGAGACTAAGGGCCACCTGCTCGGTGCTGAAGCGGCTGATGACGACGACAGGGCCGAAAATCTCCTCGCGGAAAATTCGCATCGAATCCTTGACCTCTCCAAAGACGGTGGGCTCAACAAAGAACCCCTTGCCGCTTACATCCTTGGGCTTACCTCCAGCCAGGAGCTTAGCGCCCTCCGCCTTGCCAATCTCAACGTATTCGAGAATCTTGTCATATTGCATCTTGGAGACTTGAGGGCCCTGGTAGGTATCAGGGTCCCACTGGTCGCCGACTTTGCTCACTGTCGAGGTAGTCTCGAGGAAGCGAGCGACAAAGTCATCGTAGACCTCGTCCTGTACCAGAATGCGAGAAGTGGCAGTGCAAATCTGACCTTGGTTTGACATGATGCCCATGTGAGACCACCTGGCAGCCTGCTCAAGATCGCTGTCGGAGAAGACCAACAGAGGAGACTTGCCTCCAGTTTCCAAGGTAATATTCTTCAAGGTTGATGCCGCCATCTTCATGATTTGAGTACCAGTGGCCGTTGATCCAGTGAAAGCCACCTTGTCCACGAGAGGGTGTTCAACCAGAGCAGAGCCTGCTTCGCGTCCGTAGCCATTGATAACATTGAACACGCCAGGGGGGAATCCCACCTCCTTGACAGCATTTGCCAAGAGCAAGATGCTCAGTGGTGTCTGCTCAGCCGCCTTGAGGACAATCGTATTTCCACATGCCAAAGCCGGGCCAATCTTCCAGCTGGCCATAGAAAGGGGAAAGTTCCATGGAATGATCTGTCCGACGACTCCAATAGGCTGTCTAATTGTGTAAGCGAGCTTTTGGGGGTTAGTTGAGATTGTTTGGCCATGGGTCTTGTCAGCCCAGCCGGCGTAGTAGCGGATAACATTGACAACCTCGACCAGATCAAGATTAAGGGCGTCAGCATAAGTCTTGCCTGTCAAATCAGACGTCAGGGTTTTGCATGCTTCTAAAATGGGTGTTGGAGAGCATTACCGTTATCCCAAGCCTCCGATGTGGCGTAAATCTCTTTTTGCTGCTCAATACGATCTGCAAGCTGGTACAGCAGGTGTCCTCTCTGTGAAGCCGGCATCTGCTTCCAGTCGGAGCCATTAAGCGCAGTGTGGGCCGCACGAACGGCCTTGTCTACGTCAGAGGCATCGGCAGCCTGGACGGTGGCAATCTCCTTCTCAGTGCTATATGTTGCTGTAAATTACCAAGGCTGCTGACGGTTGACATGGGGTTCCAAGTGGCACTAACGCTGGATCAATGGAAACGATGGTCTGCCCGGAGGATGAGGAAACGAATTCATTGTTAATAAAGAGACCTGTAGGCTGTGAGTACTTGACGCCATTGGGCGCCTCAAGGTTTACGAAGCTGGCCATTTTGAAACTTGGACGTTTGGTGATAATGTCTCGACAGAGAACCAGGGTGGGACGAAAGAGGACCGACATTGGGGCGAGGAGCCGGAAGAACGGCAGGAACTATTATAGAAATAGCTGGGGAAACTGGGACAGGATATCCCCCGGGATCGAATTCATTGGTCAATTGGGCACTTGACAAGATGTGTCGCCGAATTACTCAAGAAAACACTGGATACGTGTTAAGGTGAAAGTGTTGCTCGCCGGCCGGCGGCGCCTCCTCCGCATTTTTTGCGATGCCGGGGAAGCTCAAACGCTAATAGTGGGGGAGGGCCGCGGCCGCATTGGGAAATATGCCCTGGAACAAGTGGGTGCTGCAAAAGCAAGGAACGCATGGTTCGCGTGGGAGAGAGGCATGGGGCTCAATGCAAGGCCGTTGTGTGTTTCATTATCTGTATATGTTGGTATGACTAGGCATTTACTATTATCATCCCCTACGTTGAGTGTTTTAGAGAGAGCGAATGAGCGTGGGGGACAGGTGAGGCTCTGCGGGATGGGCTGCTTGGGCGCAGTGCAGCTGCTGACTTTTTGGTGTCGCATACCGAGTGAGCCGGCTTCGCTCGTTGTACACTCCGGTTCAGCCCATACACTGAGGTTTTGAGCTGCTTTTCCACGCGCAGCACCCGGACTGATAGGCGTCGCGACCGGTCAAACGCTCCGTCTTTTTCTTTTACCTCTCACGCCGCCGCCGACGATATTCACCACAATTTACGGCCGGCGGCCCGGCTATGCCCGTTAAATAATTCGCGTGACGTAAAGATGGAGAGGAAATCAAAGCGCCGTACGGGGCCGGATACGGCAGCCGGTCCAACATCCGGGATTAGTCAGTAGGAGCTGAAGAGCGCAACGACAAGGCAAAAGTTAATATGTGGAAGTCGATATATGCACAGGAAACTGGAATTGCAGGTCGGGCTGGCCGAGGCTTTGTATTTCTCTGTCAGTTGATGTCGGTCTTGTGGGCGTTGTAAGATAAGCTGTGGCTGCATCTCAGGTCCCCGATGCATGGAAGAGAGCTAGAGCAAAGGCGTTTGTCTGCCCCAGGCACCAACACAATGAATGCGGATGCCTGAACAATAAGGGAGTCGGGCTTCTCAGGACAAACACCCTCTGGCTCTCGAACATGCTGAAAACGCAAATGTCACCGTTTTCGGATTCGAGTCATCTTACCGAATATCGCAAGGCGCAATCCTGCTCGTGATGATGTGGCTTCCAATGACACGGCCAAGGCTCCTTGGCTTCTCGGTTCTGCCTGCTTAATGCCCAAGCCAGGCCATCTAACCGACCAACCAAGCTACAATGAGGCCATATCAGCACACACATATTCATGCACAAGCGTTGCGTGACCTCCCAACCTCGGACTTCGGATCATCTACTCCAGAGTCTGCAGCAAGCGGTTGAGGCGTCGAGGCGTTGAGGTGTGCTGACACAGCATGCAAGCCATCCGCCAGTCGGCGCATCTCAAACTCCACCACCACATCCGCAACCCTTCTCCGCCTGCTTCGTCCGTGGCGGACTTTTGTCAAACCCGACACCCCGCCGCCTGAATTCAGGCAGTTATGCTCACTCGACGCACATGCTCGTCTTGCAACGGTATTTGCCGAGATCTGCGACCCTCCAACGATCTGCGGGATGCGGGCCCCTTCATCCCAGAACCATGTCGCTGGGGCATCCATCCGCGGTCCATTGAGGCCTAGACTCAGCCCTGAGAGAACGACATCTGTCAACCACATGCTGACGCACAAGACGTGAGACGAAATCAATACGCGCGCCATCGCATGCAACCGCTTCACTTAGCACAAATGAACATCAAGCTTATTCCCACGCCTCGTCCACCCCTTAAGTCCGTATCCCCCGAACCTTGTCGGATCTTCACTTCTGTGCAATCTAGTCTCACCGCCCTATCTCCATGTATCTCCAGATTGTCTGTTAATTTTCCGCAGCTTTGCATTTCAACCACACCCTTTTTTTGAGGCCTTTACTTCGTTGTGTCGATGAGTCATGTCCCGCGCTGCTGATGATTTGAATATTTGGTCCGCAAGTGTGAAGAAAAAAAAGAGCAATGACACTAAATTAGACAACATGTTATGGTATCTCGTTATGCTGTGTTAGTTGCCTTAAGTCCGCAAGACCAAAATACCAAAATTAGCCATCAAGCGGTGAAAACACGGATTGCATCTATCCCCAACAGGTCAGAGACTTCATGTTACATTCCATCTGCAAAGGATCCTTGGCGGATGATGTAACAACCAGTGCGCCGTCATCATGGCTTTCAATTGCTCAGTGACAAGGAATGCGCGCTACATCATTCAAACGTTTTCCTAAAACGTGGGCACCACATTTTTTTGCCCGCCGCGGCGGACAAAGAGGTCGGGATTTGTCAGACTATTAGCGCCAAATCAAGATGGCTCGACACCGATTTGACTCGCCATGACGTCCCATCATATCCCATCACGTCCAATCACTCTGGCTCATCATTATCCCCAAACAACAATGAGCTTATCCCAAGGGGGGGTCAGCACTTGCCAAACAGGTGCGGGATATGCTTACGAGATGCTACGTATGAGAGATACGGCGGATAGACGCACGGCGGACCCTGAACTAGTGCTCCGAGAATTACACCCCCAAGCTCCGCTATGTTAGCGTTGTGCCCTACACGATGTGCTCGTTGTGACTTTCACGGACCCAAGAATGCGGAATTTGGGAAATGTTCCCGCTAAAGTCCCCGACCACATCAGATGCATGGGGGAATCCAATCAGCCCCCATCCATATCATGCCTGGTATAAAGTCTCCCGTCATGTCGCTGCTCTCTTGGTGTTGATGACCATATCTCACCACTCCGAGCTTGAAGACTCTTATCAGCAGTGGCTTCTGTGCCTACCATTCGTGCATCCAGCCTTGCAAAACACGATCAAGCTTAATTAACGTTCAGCCACGTCGATCTCGCAAATCATGGGTCAACCAGAAACCCTCGACGTCCCCAAGGGACCGGAGCGGCCCGACTCCACCACTTCAACTCTTCGAGGTGAAGACGCCGTGATAGAGAAGAAGCAAGATGATGGCGGCACGACCGATGGTGCTGATACACTTGATGGAAACCTTGAGTCCCAGGAGGAGATTGACGATGAGAGCGCCTACCCTTCGGGGATGAAGATGTTCTTCATTGTCGTTGCTCTGGTTCTCAGTATCTTCCTCGTTGCTCTCGACATGGTAAGCTCCAAAACCTTCCTATATGAAATATCGCTAATCTTGATTTCCCAATAGACCATTGTCGCTACCGCTATTCCCAAAATCACGGACGAGTTCAAGGGTCTCGACAAGGTTGGCTGGTACGGTGCCGCCTTCTTCATGACCGTTGGAGCATTTCAATCAACATGTGCGTTGTGAAAACAATCAACCCCTTTTTCTAACAACATTTAAACTAACAACCACTTTAGGGGGCAAGGGCTACAAGTACTTTCCGCTGAAGACCATGTTTCTTATTGCCATCTTCATCTTTGAGCTTGGTTCCGTCATTTGCGGTGCTGCCCCTAATGCAGAGGCCCTCATCACTGGCCGAGCCATCGCCGGTGTTGGAGCCGCGGGTATTGCTGCCGGCGCCTACACCATCATTGCCTTTTCAGCTCCTCCCAAGAAGCGCCCAGCCTTTACTGGTATCATCGGTGCTTCTTACGGAGTTGCCAGTGTTGTCGGTCCCCTTCTTGGTGGTGCCTTTACTGACCACGTTTCTTGGCGATGGTGCTTCTACATCAACCTCCCCATCGGAGGTGTGTCTGCCTTGATCATCCTCATCTTCTTCCAGACTCCTCCCGCGGCTGTGCCCGTGGATGCCCCTCTTTTTGAGAAGTTCCTGCAGATGGACCCTCTCGGCATCGTCTTGGTAATGGGCGCCACTGTTTCATACATTCTCGGTGTTCAATACGGTGGCCAGGCTCACCCCTGGGACTCTTCCACCGTCGTTGGCCTGCTTGTTGGTTTTGTCGCCATCACAATTGCCTGGGCCGTTCTGCAGTATTTCAATGGCGAGCGTAGCATGATCCCTGGCCGCATCATCAAGATGCGAACCGTCATGGTCATGAGCGCATTCGCCTTCCTCTTTGCCGGCTCCTTCTTTGTGGCCATCTACTACCTCCCCATCTACTTCCAGTCTGTCCACGGTGTCGGCCCCACATCCAGTGGTGTTCGAAACCTGCCCATGATTATTACCGTCACCTTTGGAACCATTCTCAGCGGCGGCACTGTCACTGCTACAGGGTTCTACCAGCACCTGCTCATCGGCGGATCAGCCATTGCCTGCATCGGTTCTGGTCTTCTCTACACCCTCGGTGTTGACACCTCGACCGGAAAGTGGATCGGCTACCAAATCGTCGCCGGTGCCGGTTGGGGAGTTGCCTTCCAGATTCCAATGATTGCTGTCCAGGGTTCCGTCGACCCCAAGGATCTTGCCTCGGCCACTGGTGTTTTGCTGTGTAAGTATCCTATTCTTCACGACACAAGTAACTTCCCATCAAGAACTAGTTCACTAACAGATCCCCAGTCTTCCAGTGTATCGGAGGTGCCTTCCTCGTTTCCGGTGCTCAGGCGGCCTTCATCAACCAGATGCTCGAGAAGGTCTTCAAGCATGCCCCCAACATCAACAAGGCCAACCTGATCCTTACTGGCGCTACTGAGATCCGCAAGACCTTCAGCAGCTCAGAACAGCCCGTTGTGATTGACGGGTACATGTGGGGTGTCAAGGTGACGTTTGCCATGTGCGTCGCTGCCACTGGCATTACGACAATCATTGCCATGTTCACGAAATGGAAGAAGCTGGATCAGAAGAATCTCACTGGAGGTGCCGCCTAAAGGCATTTCCTCGTGGACTAGTTACCTATGGATATTATATATATGTTGGATGAGAAGGTGCAGCTCGTATAGATTGGCTGCGAGAAAAGGCGTTGATTTAGTAATGTTTGATAACAGAAATCTCCTACATATTAATTTGGAAGTAAATAGATTCAACGATAAGGTTTACTGTATGTTGTGTGCAAAGTGATTTAAGTCGGTGATGTAGGTGATTGATCGATCGACTTTACTATGGTGCTCCTTTCGTTTTTGGTCCACTCATGCGTGGCTGAATTGTCATGTTCTCTTATTCATCAGAGATATGAAAATGGAATTTGTGATTTACGTGCTTAATTCTATGAGGATGGTTTGTTTTGTCTTTGTCTTATTTTATGCTTTCCGCTGTCTGAGACTGTGACAGCCGAAGACACGGAAGAGCTCACTAACCGAGTTGCACTTGCAGTGGCCCGCTGCGTCAACTCATATCGTAACATCACATCTCCACAACAACCCTTCGCAAACAATGTATAAAGAGGAAGATTTTTAAGAAATAAACAAGGCCCAATTATCCAAAAAAAAACTCAATATTTTAAGCAATTGAGCCCAGAAATGACGAACACCAAGATGACTGTCGGATGCACATGCACTCAACGACACAGCTGCAGGGTAGCTCTTATCAGATAAGCGACAGCTCCACCAAAATTCTGGATCAAACGGGCCACGGCCGGCATTATCACTCAGGCTCAGCTCATCGTCCCCAAAACTCCGCTGCAGAAACCATCACGAACGAGAGCCCACCGCCCTTTTTTCGCGCGCCGTGGGCTCAATGGTTCCGCTATTTTACTATTAATTGACCGCATCCCCCGATTATTTAAAACATCCTCTTTTTTCCTTCTGTTTCCCCCTCCCTCTCTCTTCTTTTTCTCTCCTCTCTTCCCTCTCTCCCCCACGATGCTGTTCCCCGCCGTCCTCCGCGCTCCCCTCCGGCCTCGCCCCGGACCCTCCTCCGTGTCGACCTCCGGCCTCCTCCTGCTCCGCACCATGGCGTCGGCCTGCTCCTCGGGCGCATCGGCGTCGCTCAACACCATCCCCAAGTCCTCGATCCGCGTCCTCCGCTCCGTCGATGCCGTCCGCCGCTGGCGCCAGCCCCACGTCGTCAACCACCGGTCCGTCGGTCTCGTGCCCACCATGGGCGCGCTGCACGAGGGCCACCTGTCGCTCATCCGCGCCGCCGCCCGCGAGAACCACCACGTCGTCGTCAGCGTCTACGTCAACCCGGCCCAGTTCGGCGTGCGCGAGGACCTCTCCTCGTACCCCGTCACCTGGGATGCCGACACCGAGGCCCTCGCCAAGCTGGACCGCGAGCTCGCCGACGACGGCGCCAACCTTGGTCGCATCTCGGCCGTCTTCGCCCCGACCACCGACGTCATGTACCCCTCGGGCTTCCCCGGCCAGGACGTCGACAGCAAGGGCAGCTTCGTGTCCATTACACCCGTGGGCGAGGTGCTCGAGGGCGCCAGCCGCCCGACCTTCTTCCGCGGCGTCGCAACCGTGTGCATGAAGCTCTTCAACATTGTCCAGCCCGAGCGGGTCTACTTTGGCCAGAAGGACGTCCAGCAGACGGTCGTCATCCGCCGCATGGTCAAGGACTTCCTCATGCCCACCACCGTCGTCATTGAGCCGACTGAGCGCGAGGCCGATGGGCTGGCCCTGAGCTCGCGCAACGTCTACCTGGGCCCGCGCCGCCGCGCCGTGGCCATTGTGCTGCCCGGTGCCTTGCGCACCGCCGAGGCCGTCTACAAGTCAGGAGGTTTGCGTGACCGCGCCAGTATCCTGGGCGCTGCGCACAACTTTGTCGCTGCTGTGGCGTCTGTACAGGCCGACTTGCCGCCACAGGAGCGCGTGTCGTTCGAGGTTGACTACTTCTCGCTGGCCGACCCAGAGACGATGCAGGAGGTCGACGAGGTGGATCCCGCACGCGGAGCCGTGCTGAGTGGCGCAATTAAGATGCTGCCCGTCGAAGCGCCGCGCGATGGCGAGGACTTGGGGCATAGCGGCGGTCCGGCGGTGCGGTTGATTGATAACATCATTCTCCAACCGCAAGAGACCAAGGAGACGTAGGATTGATGCTGGTGAAAAAGGAGATACCCCGAGTAGACGGAATTGCTCAAGGATAAGCAAAAAGCAAAGTAAAATTTTTTTTTACTGGCTAACTAGAAAGAAGCCATGATTAATGCTGGGCTAAATAACATGTACATGAGATATATGATATGACATATGGTGTTGTAGGAACGTGGCGCAACACGACACACTAAAGTTCCGTATAGCTGGAGCGGTACGGATTGTACAAGGATGAATCGCTGGTAAATGCATGTAAAGTATACAGGATCCAAGTTCAGACCCATATGACCCACGTCTGGTATTAAAGACGCGGTCGGCCTCCCATCTGCTCTCGCTTCCTCTTTGCGTCCCTGACGCTCTTCCCTAGGGCTTCCTTCTCTTCGCGGTTCAATCTGCTGGGTACCTTGCCCTTGCCACTTCGCTCCGCCTCAGCCGCGTCCTCAAACAGCTTCTGGCCGAGCTCGTCTGCCAGTCGAAGCACTCGGCTGCTAACCGTGGCGCCGTCACGACGGTTCTTGCCCTCGCGGCGAGATTTGGCAATCTTTTCCGTAAAGTCCCAGAGCTTTCCCTCGGCAAGTAGTGAACCACTCTGGGGATCACGAGATGGTCGCCATGAAGCGTCGAGTTGGAGGCGAGGGGGGATCTTCGCATCCCTCGATTTTACCACGTGGATGAGCTGATCTTGCTCAAATCTGAGATATGAGTTTTTGAGCGTTTCTTTGTTGACAGCCTCAAAGTAAGAGAGATCACCCTGATGGTAGAGAGTTTTGCCGAGCTAGATGAAACAGTAAGTTAGCAAAATCATTTTCTTGACACTGCAGTACCATGTAGACATACCAACTGGGCATTGCTGTGTGCTTTGCCCTGCTCGATCCAAATCTCCCCGTTCTGCCCCGGTGGCGGCGTTAGTCCCATGAGGGATACGGCAGCAAGCCAGGCGGCTTCGATAAAAGGCCAAAGGAGGAAGCAGTAAAAGTCATAGTTCTCCCGGCCTGCTTTCCTTTCCTGATCCGTCAACCCAATTTTGAGGATTTTACCATCACTGTCGCGATCCAATCGAATAACATTGTCTGCCTCTAAACCGCGCAAGGTCTTGTCGAGGTTGACATCAAGACCTTCGCTTGAGAAGATGAATTCCCCGCGGAACAGTGATGACAAAAATAACACCTGAGCTCTAAGTTCCTCAAAATCAATGTCTTGCATGTGTGGTGCACCGCCCTGCTTAACCTTGGTATACATGGCTACACTAACAAGCGCCTCATAGATGAAGAGGTGGATCGTCATGTTGCGGTAGAATGAGAGCTGAAAGCGGTCAACAGCATAGTAGGTAGGTTCTGCTAGCCCCTCGACTACTCCAACCAGATCTTTGCCAAGCACCTCAAGACCACGTTCGATAATTTCGGATAGTGGTGCATTGCCAAAGTGAGCCACACGGCCACCCTTGGCGCGGACACGCTCAGTAAGCCACGATACACGTCGATTCAATTCTTGTTTGCCAACGCCCCGACCACGTAGCGTTAGAAGCACCGTGCCGATAAGAGCCGTTGGCATCACCACGGATACATCGTTGATATCGCTTAGGACTTTGTAGCCAAGTGTCCGCAGAATCTTTTCACGGACAGCTCGCACTTCAGGTCGATGATGTTCGGTGTCAAGTCCTGCGGGAACGCTCTGAAGTTTGGAGAGTTGCTCATCAATGAATCCTCTCAAACTCCAGGGCTCATGAAATCGGACATCAACGCGTCCCAATCGGAGCGATAAAACAGAGGACCCCCCGGTCAAAAAGTCGGCCAGATTTTCCTGCTTTTTTGGCATCCCCAGGAGCTCGGTGACGTATCCTTCCGTTTCGATCACTTTGTCATATTGCGTGCTCACCGGGCAGATAATGGCATCCTCAACTCGTCCTGACAAGATACTATCGAGGACAAAACTGAGGATGCCGAATTTAGGAGGGAGAAGCTTTCCGGTCCGGGAACGACCTCCTTCAATGAAGCATTCGAAATTATAGCCTTCTTGTAGGAGCGTGTCGATATACGATTGCACCAAAGTTGTATAGAGGACGTCATCTCCAAAGGCTCTTCGAATCCACATGGCACCAGCGTGTTGAAGAAAGCTGCCAAGGACCGGAATGTTTAGATTATCACCAGCGACCACGATTGGGAGAGTCAGACCCAGCCGGTAGCAGATGAGTTGCAGAGAGACGTAGTCGACATGTGAGCGATGGCTGGGTAAGAACACTATGCTTTGCTTCTTCTTCGCAGCGGTCTCGGCCACTCTTCGTAATCTCAATACTTCCTCGCTTGAGACGTGGATACCCTGATGATAGGCTCTCGTTAAAAGTTGAGTGGCGAGGTAGTAGGCACCGCGGATAAATGCCTTGCTCTCGAGCTTGCAGATCATATCATCAGTCATCTTTTCGGCTAGCTCTTGCAACCCTTCCTCAATAGCATTGAGTCGCTGTGTCCGCTTGGTAGTGTAGTCTTTGCTATCGCGAGATATCGTCCCCTCTCTTTCCTCAACAGCGACGCGATGCTCTGCGAGCTGAGTTATGCGCTGTTGGAGCAACGGCGCAGAAAGTACCATGGACTTGATATTTTCAGAGTATCCCGAATAAAAGACGGGCTGACCAATGATATGGCCGTAGGCTCGCCATCCCTGGCCCGAGACATAGAGGGAGACTTCCCGGAGGAACCTGCGGTTATCACCTCGTCAGCGCACATGAGGTGGGGTTTGTAAATTCATAAAGGAGGCAATGAGACATACTGAAGAGGCTCTGAGCGAAACGAGGCAAACTTGTCCATCAATGCCTCCTCTCTCCCCTCGGAGGCCTTCGCGGGCGGTTGGACATAGCCACTGGGTTGCAGGGTGACCTCGTCACCCAGAATCTGGAGATCGGGAGCCGAGTTGCTCGATCTCGGATCGATGGGGTCGTTCTTGTTGCGACGCGGCATGGTGATGTCTTCTCGGGAGATCAGTGTGGAGTCAAGACTCGAATTACCGATTGCTGGCAGTGATTCGACAGACGGCTATCTTGGCTCCTCGTCAGCGATCTCATGACCAGCAGCGCATGGCAGAAATGCGCGTCGCAGGATGTCGGCGCAGGCAAGGCACAAGTGACGGTCCAAGATGCGCGCTGCTTTGTTGAGCGGTGATGTTGAGGTTTTGGATCGCGACATGGGCCATGGCTTCGACGGAGTTTGGAGATCGGCTAGGTGGGGCCAAGCCATTATGCCGAGCTGGCCACCTTCCGTCCTGTCAAAGCCAGTGGCTACGGCATGTGAAGCCGGAAGCAACTAGGGAGCTTGGACCACGTGCGACTTCCTGGGGTAAACCACCTTCAGGCCAGGGCAGGCACGGAGGACGGCGCCAGTCTCCACCGATGGATGTCAACTTTTTTGCGACAGCTAACTTTTTTTCCGGACTCACCACAGCACGTCAACTACCACGCCTTATCTAGCCTGTGCCCGTCCTAAATATGTCTGCCGAGGCGCAAAAGACGACCCGCGACCTGCTAGCAAGGGCGCACTCTCCCGACAGCGTCAATCGCATCTACACGGAAAAGATTCAACACCGCTCGCTCATCCTCCGCCCGACATCTCCCCCGCCAGCGACCCTCAATGCTCGCGCTGCTCGAAGAAAAGCCCGCCAAGAAAAGAAGGCTAAACAGAAACAACGACCAAGACCTCTTTCAGCACGCGAACGTCGCTCTCTGGGCCTCAATAATATCTCCAAAGACGAACAAAAGTACGAAATTTACGAACCCTTGAACAAGCTTTGGCTGGGTTACGCCCTCGAGCTGCTCGGTAACGACGTGTACATCGGGGGTCCCAATGCTGCAGGAAAGCTTTCAAGTGCAGAGTTCCATGGTGCTGCCGTCAGTGTCGTACGGAGCGGCTGCCCCAGTCGAGTTGGTATCCAAGGCATCGTTGTTCGTGATCGTAAATTTGTGGTTGAAATCATAACCAAGAAGAGAGGCCTCAGAACAGTTCCGAAAGAGGGCACCACATTTCGAGTTGAGATTCCGATTGAGAACAAGTCAGACAATACGGACGGTGGGGAAGACAAGAAGTTTGTCTTTGATGTACTCGGCGATCAGATGATGCTGCGGGCTGCAGACCGTGCAAACAAGAAGTTTAAGGCGCATTTTCTTCCGAACCTTTGAATGATACGATGCATGGCACGTTACTTCAGTGCCGACATTACACCTAATCACTGCAGCGTCTGGCTGGGCCTATTGGGTCGAAATACCGACTGTAGCCCGATGGCTGATCACCGACACTACGCGGCCTTTGGGTTCCCCGAAACCCGCGAAATCTAGTCTTGATCCTAAGTCTCGGAACGTGTGCTCTCCACACTGATGTGGTTGCAACAGTTTGGTTTGCTACCAGTCTATACAAGAGGTGAATGATCGGCTACCGTGGTCACTGGCATCTGGTATAATGCATTTCCAGATGCAATCAATGCCACGCTTGTGTATGCGTGGGAGTCTCTTGATCCCGCTCACTTCGGTAATTATCTGGATGGTATTTCATGACGATCTATGTCACACTCGAGATGCAGTCGTCGACTGATTGTTGCGTGGAGCTGAACTCTGGGGATGACTAATGCTATGCATCCCCAACGTTGATGAGCATGCTGGCTATAGCATCTCAATATTATTGGACGGCCATGGTCGTTGTGGCTGGCGATGCTCAATGATCCTCGTATTTATGCATGGGTTAGTGCTGAAAGCAAAATCCAAGTTACTGCGCGGACAAACCAACTAATGACGGAAAGTTGGGGTTAGTCACGGTAACGTAGAGGCATAGAAGAATGCAGGAGATGCAGGAGCACTACATATACGACAGGCATTGCATGGCCAAGATTTACTGGGGTACCTCAAGTTTGCTTGGTGGGATGACTCTAATTTAATTGAGTAATGCACTCAAAGGGCTTGTGGCGTATTCCCTGTGCCGACCCCTGATGTGCACTTGCCCCTGCATAAGTTCATTGTAAATTGGTTTGTTGCGATTGAGACACGTTTGTATCAAGAACCTGTTTGAAAGCAGTCATCATGCTATCAAATGGCATGGTATTAAAATAAAAACGACAACTGGATGTTGAAGCACGAATCTGCTGCCCGTTTTCACCGTTAAGTATTTGCTTGATCTGTTTCGGTGCCTTGTGTTCAAGGATGATGGTTCTTCTCATAGGGGTGTAAGATACATAACGTTAGACGAAGGATGCAACGAGAAGAATTGAAAGAAGTAAACAAAAAAAAAACCTATCTTCTTCGGTAATAGTTTATTTCCCCTTTTAATGTTTGTTACGCGCAACTATGTGTCCAGTTTTGAATAGTACTCCCATGGCATTACACATCGTGGCTGGAGTCATGCCTGCTTGTCGCACCTGGGAAAGTCGCCACGTCCTATGGACCCAGGATATCTGTGCGCCTGCTGGGTTGTCGCCGACATGTACATACCGAGGACCACTTGCGGCTTATTTAAACTTTGTCACATTGATAAAAAAAAACCAATTCATTATCGTCGGGGACTCGCCTACGACCAATACAGGAGTGATTTGTGGGCAGGCATGCTCGCCGTGTTAGGGCTAGCTGCGAATAACCAGTTTCCCGACTCTGGTTACAGCACGTTAGTATGTGCGACGTACGAAAAAGAAGCATTCCCAGGGCACGTGATGCGAACGAGATTTCCGGAAGAGGGCACGGATGGATACCAGGCAATGGCGGACCATGGCATGGCAGAGAGACAAGGAAAACTCAGCTCTCCTGCCTCGGTGGTCCTTTGGCCGGGCAGATGAATTCCAAACAGGCCAAAACGTCAAAGCACCATCGCAGGGAGATAGTAATTAACGAGGGTGTGGTTTTCGAATCAGACAGACACCTAGAGTTTCACCTATGCCTTAAACGGAGAGTGAGACACAAACACGCGCACCACGGAAGACCAGCTCCCATTAGGATTCAGCCCTCGTGCAACCCCCCTCCAAACCGAATCGAAAAGAACCTTGTCCTGACGAGGAGAATTCTGGAGGAACAAACGCCGGGTAAAGCCCGGCACCAACCCGTTCCGGACTAGCGGCCTGGCGCTGGGCGAGCGACGAGCCACTGAAGGGCAGGCGCCCACTAAAAGCATGGACCACTGCACCGGAGCACAGTACAGGAATGACGCCTTCAGTGGGCCTGGCCGCTGGAAATGAGGCCTGGAGGGGGGCAAAGGCCACTGTGAGGACCTGAGGCGAGGGACCAACCACCGCCCGCCAACCACCTGGGCGCGAAGTGGACTCTGATCGGGAGGTACCGGCGCCGCCTAGGCAGTTGTGTGGCCAGACAGGTACCGCCATGTGCCTAGGTACCTTAGCGCCTAGGGCTCTGATGTACCTCCCATCCCTACAGGTAGAGTTTGGCCGGGACGCGGACGGGGAAGACGACAGTACAGCGCCGAACAGACTCCAATTTTCCCTTTTCCAAATCTCTCTGATTTTTTTCCCACCTCAGGTCTAGTCACCACCACAAACGAACAACGTTGAAACATCACCACGTCCTAAAACAGCTTTCTCGTGCGCTCCTCGCCAAAACCTCTCCAACGAACCACCTTTGCGTCCCAAGTATTATCGTCGCGTTTCGGGCCCGATCGCTCCATCGGCTTCAACCAATACGCTTACACGTCGCTGCACCTCGCATCCTCAAAAAAAAAGTAACCCTACGCACCATCAGCCCCATCTGTGCAGTGCTTTTGTGTCTCCGGGTTCCCGCACTTTCGAGTCAGTCCCCGTTCCCTCTCCTTCTCCTCGTTCCGTCACGCCAGAGCCCACGACCAACCGCGAGAAAAATTTCAAACAGAACAAAATCGATTTCCGTCATTTGTACAGCCTTGATTGACTGCGCATCATCCCGTCCATTTTGCGACTAGACGATACGTGCAACCGCCCGCCCCCGCGTATCCCCAATTTGAACCCAAAAAAAAACCACAACACCCTACACTCCAGCAGTCGCTGCTCGAGAGTGTTTTAACAGCCATGCCATCCAATCTTCCTTCGAGCTTTGCCTCGGCTGCCGCAGGCCAAACTGCCAACCGCGATTCCAGAGGTGGACGAGTTGATGGGAGGGGAGCTGGTAGCGGAGACTGGTGAGTAGCGACGCTCTTTTGCCTTGGAATCTTGTGGCGACCTGCCTTTTGTTTACTGCTGTCGTGCCTCTACTGGTGTTCCGTGTTCCGTATGCGACGGTTACGGCGTGCGAGGCCTGCCTTGTGGCATCTTGTTGAGTTTTTCGAGACACTGTATGTACACATGCAGCCTCCAAGCTCGTTTACCGCCAAACTTGGATGCACCTTGTCTGGTCCTCGTGCGTAGCTTGATCGAGATCAATCTCGACAGGCAACGCATGTCACGTCGCTTTACCTGTTTGAGTGCATGTCAACTGCTCTTTAGTTGCCTTTCTGCTGTTCTGCGGGACTTGATCATCCTAGGCCAATCTACTAACAGTGCTCTTGCAGGGCGAGAAGAGATGGACGTTCAACTAACGGCACTCTGACCTTCCGACGATCATCCACGACCCCCATAGGCCAACCCTCCTCACAGCCTCCTGCCTTGACTGACAATGTCACCAATATTCCTGCCAGTCTTGAGACCCCCATCGCGCCTCCATCGACGCAGGAGCTAGGCCCCGCACGTTACACTAAAGAGGATCTTCTCGATATGTTCCGCCCACAAAAAGGCAGCGATGATGCATCTCGACTGTTTATGTCAGGTTGGAATCCAGGTCACGTTAATGGGCATGCTCAGAGGGGTTGGGGGAAAATGAATGACAACCATATTCCCCAGGAGCCTGGTGCGTGCTGGGACCAGACCGGAGATTCCACCCCCATGGGACTACACGACCTGACATTGGAGGAGAAGGAGGTGCGTTCGACTCTAGCCGGCTTGTTCCTGGAACTTTTCATTGCTAACAGCTGCCAGGCCTTTACGACAGAAATCAACTCTCCACTCAAACCTCCAACCCAAAACAAAGAAGCCCACCAGCCTGGCCCGAATGGTCGGAAGGCCTCTCTGTCCCAAGGTGCTAATAATTCTTTTGGCGTGAGCTCACCTTCGTCTGCCACTAGACCTGGTACGCGTCGGCGTGAGACGGTCGATTCGAACCCCTTCAGCGGTAGCGCCATGGCCTCCCCTACCGCCACCCGATTCGCTCGAGATGACCCTTCGTACTGGTTTCCACGCAAGAATACAGATCTGAAAGAGAACGATCCCGACGATTCAGATACCGAACCAACGTCCCGTGAGGCGCCTGGAAAGTTGCCGCCGTTTGGTAATCTGATGCGATCCAACACTGGGGGAATTGGGGGGAACATGGGGTCAATCTGGCCGCCGTCCAACCCCACTACGCCTGGTGCGGGTGGGTTCGGCAACTTCGCCTTGCCCTCCTCCACGATCGGTGACAAGCGTGTTGGAGCGGCCCCTGGCGGAGGTGGAAGCCGGCTGGCTCATTTGATGCCCAAGGACGGTTCGGAAATTATTGGAGCTAAACCCGGTGAGAACCCCAACCCGCTGAACCAGCAGTCTTGGCGATCTCGACCACGCACGGACACCGATCCCTTTGGTGGTGATGACGGCCTTTCTGGCAGTGCAGTTCTCGGAGGTGCGCAAGACGACACTGGCCTGCCTCAAAGTCGACACGGGGCTATGGGTACTCCAGTAAAGGGCTCCACTGGTGACTTCGGCATGTCAGGTCTCAACATGGGTGGCTCCAGTGACGACGGTCCCATCAGCCCATCTGAGACAAACCCTTACCGAAGCCCGCCGGCCGAGCGCCATGAGCAGGATGACAACGACGCCAGTGGTGGTGACAAACCACATGGTGTCAATCCCCATGATCCTCCGTCCAATTTTGGTTCGATTTCCCGCGGCTTTGGTGGCGTCCCCTTCGATGGAAGTGACCGCAGCCAAACTTCTAGTGTCGGAGCAAAGGGATACCCATCGTTGAGCACCTTGTCAGGCTGGCCTGCCCCTGGAGGTCCGTCGATCGGAACCCCAGATCGCGAACGACCCAACCTTGGAAATGCTTTCGGTAGCTCCCTGTTCAGCCCTATTGGTGAACTTCAATCCCCTGGACTCTCCAACCTGAACAATGTCTTTGGCCCTGCGGGATCTGGAGGAATTGGAACGGGCAGCATCAGCCGCGGAAGCAAGCTGGGCTCGTTGTTCCCTCCTGCTATGCAGGCCCAGATGCAGGCCCATGGCGAGCATGACAACAATTTGTCTGATTCTCTGCCAGACCTACGACAGAGCAACCCGCTTGGAGCCATTGGTCGTAACAACTTTGGAATCCCTGCCCGCGACACCGATAGCCCTATGAGATCTAACCGTGGCGTGTTTGAGGAGCTTTTCCCTTCCAGCAACCCGGGTCAATCGCACAACGTCTTCAGCACTGCTGAACCCGGTCACCCTGGCGCTACTGCTACAGCCCCACAGTCATTCACCCCAGTGGGTGGAAGTCTGCCTTTTGGCGGTAACCAGGCTGGCGGCGACCCGCCCGCTGCCCAGGTTCGCCAGATGGTCATGCCCGATCGCATGCGATGGGTGTACCTCGACCCCCAGGGACAGGTCCAAGGCCCGTTCACTGGCCTTGAGATGAACGACTGGTACAAGGCCAACTTCTTCACCCCTGACCTGCGAGTGAAGAAGGTTGAGGACCCTGAGTTTGAGCCCCTGGGCCAGCTTATTCGACGTATAGGAAACTCCCGCGAACCCTTCTTGGTTCCCCAGATAGGAATCCCTCATGGTCCTCCCGCTCAGTCCGGGCCTTTCTCCCCATCTAGCTCCAGCGGCGTGATTCCTCCACTCAGCGGGGTGTTCCCCAGTTTCGGACGCACGCTCACGGCTGAGGAGCAAAACAATCTCGAGCGACGCAAACAGGAAGAGCAGTTTCTCATGGTTCAGCAACGCGAGTTCGTTATGCGCCAACAAGCGATGTCTAAATTCCAGATGCAAGGCCCTGCTCTTCAGCACCACTCAAGTGCTCACAGTCTCCAAAGCCAGCCTAGCTTTGGCAGCATGACCTCTCCAAACCCTATTGGAGTACCTCACCAACAACCCATCGGCCCCATTCCTACCTCTGCTGGATTTTTCGATGGTGCTTCGGGATCTCAAGGTGCAGCCGCGTCCGGTTCGGGAAACGGGGAGCCATTTCGAGAGGAGGACCTGGCCAATCTTACACCCGCTGAACGCCAGGTGATTGCTAACCTCCAGGGCGCCCCTGCTTCTGGTGCCCCTCAGCCAATTGGTGCCCCGGCAAATGATGGCAACCTCCGTACCGGTCTGCCCCAGACTGAGGAGCTTCAGCCCGATGAGGAGGGTTTCAAGGACCGCCTGCAGGAGTTTGAGGGCCTGCGAGCCGAGCACGAGGCTGAGCAAGCCGCCAAGGAGGAGGTGTCCGACGAGGGCGAGCCTGAGTTGGAGGCTGAGCCTGTTCCCGCTCCTGAGCCTGTTGAGCAGTCTCCCGAACCTCCAGCTCCCACTGGCAAGGCTGCCAAGGCTGCTAAGAGAAAGGCCGCTGAGGAGTCTCTATCGCTCACTCAGCAAGTTCAGAAGACTCAGGCCGCTGCTGCTGCCGCTGCCGCCGCCGCCGTCGCTGCTTCGGTGGTCGTTCAGAGCACGGAGCCTGGCATGCCCATGCCATTCCCTCCCCCTCCTACCTCGACTGGCACTCCTCTTCCCGCCCCTACTGCTCAGCGTGTTCGATCCAACCTCCCCGAGCAGTACAACCGATCCCAGACCGGAACCCCTGATACTACCACCTCTCAACCACCCCCTCTGGCTCCTTGGGCCAAGGATCCAGGAGCTGAGGGACACAAGGGCCCTAGCCTGAAGGAGATCCAAGAGGCCGAGGCTCGTAAGGCTGCCAAGGCCGAGGAAGCTGCTGCGGCGCTGCGAAAGGCTGTTCTCGAGCAGGAAGCTGCCGCTCTCCGAGAGCGAGAGAAGGCTGCCGTTGCTGCCAGCGCCGGTCTTCCCGCTACTAGTACTTGGGGCCATGGTTCTCCTGCTCCTTCGGCCAGTCCCTGGTCCAAGCCTGGACCTACCAAGGGACCTACCGCTGGTCCTACTACTTCGTCCTCGAACTCTAAGACCAAGACCCTCGCCGAGATCCAACGCGAAGAAGAATTGCGTAAGCAAAAGGCCAAGGATTCCGTTGTTCAGACTGGTGGTGTCCCCCTGAACTCTACTTCCAAGAGTTATGCCAACCTCGCCGGCAAGACCGGCCAGACCCCTCTTACCAACGCTGCTACTGCGGCTGCTGCTGCTGCGGCCGCCGCAGTCGCTCCTCCTCCTGGAGCTGGGTGGGCCACCGTTGGAGCTGGTGGTAAGGTAAAGATCCCGACTGGTCCCTCTTCCCAAAGTCGATCCGTCAGCGGTAACAGCGTCAAGCCCGTCACTTCCCCCGTCAAGACGACGATCAAGCCCGTCTCTATCAGTGCCAACGGCAAGTCGGACAGCGGCAACACTGCCATGGAAGAGTTCAACAAGTGGGTTAACCGGGAACTTTCCCGGGGCATTACTGGTGTTAATGATAGTAAGTTTCTTTTGTGCCATATTGCAGAGTTGAGAGGACATACACTAACCAATTACTAGTTGCCAACTTCCAAGCCACACTTGACGTTCTCCCTCTGGACACTGGTCTGATTGCTGATGCCGTGTACGCCAACTCGACTACCATGGACGGTCGTCATTTCGCCGAGGAGTTTGTGCGCCGCAAGAAGCAAGCCGAGCGCGGTATTGTCGAGAAGCAGCCCTCTGCCTCGGAGGCCAAGCTTGGTGGTGCGGCTGGCGGCTGGAGTGAAGTTGCTAAGAAGGGCGGTGCCAGCACTCAGCCCCGTGAGAGCGATGCCAGCATGCAGGCAGCTGGTTTCAAGGTCGTTCCCGGCCGCAAGAAGGGCAAGAAATAGATCCCGTTGCCTCTTGATTGAGGGAGCGACATGTTCGAGCTGTGGGGTTCTGAGTATCTTGTTGGTTCTGTTTTCTCTTTGTTGCGATTCAATATCATGTTGGCCCTGTATGTCCCGTGTTTGACTCTTGTGGTCTTTGGGACCAAAGTTGAATATGGCCGAAAAGTATTCTTTGGAATGCGACGCAAGTCGGGTTGTTTGATTTTGTTTGGTATCATGATCGGATGCGTTGATGTGTGATGATGCTACAAGAGCAATGAAGTTGTCAACGAATTATCGAGTTAAGAAGCGATGTATCAGTACAAAGCAGCGTGTAGGAGAATATGACAAAGCGAGTGTGTTTGAGTCGAACAATTTTTTGGAATCTGCTGATGTGACTTGATTGTCAACACCTGGCAGGTGTCAAGACATGATTCCGATATGCCTGTGCATTGATGAGCCATAAACCTCTGTCTGAATTCATTCATTCCATTCCTCAACTATTTTTTTGTCTATCCCACAAAATGCAACGCATCAATCCATCAATCCAATCATGCAACATGTAAACCGTAAAGCCATAACCCATCCGTTCGTTCTTCTCCGATTCGTCATCATCTCCTTCACGACGATATCTTCAAGTTCTCCATCAATCCCTCCAAGACGGTCCACCCGTCGCTGCCCTCCCAGTTCTCCCTCGCCTTACCCATGACGGTGCGCACCGCGCTGCGGGCCTTGCCCTTCCACTTGGGCCCGATGGTGTCGACCTCGGGGCCCCAGTTCTCCAGCATGGACACGAGGGCGTCGGTGCGCTCGACGACGACGGCCCAGGCGCCCGCGTTGGTCGTCCAGTCGGCGGACTCGTCGGCGGCCGCGCCGGGGAGGAGGCCGCTGCCCGCGGAGCCGATGGCGGCGCGCCAGGCGCGCTCGGCCGCCTCGATGGCGCCCGTGTAGTCGCGGCGCCAGGAGCGGAGGCGCGAGACGAGGGTCCAGAGCTCGGAGCGCTTGGTGATGAGGGGCAGGATGTCCTCCTCGAAGAGGCGGGTGATGAGGCGCTCGGGGGAGCCGCGCGGGGGCTCGTAGATGCCGGGGCCCGAGGACGTCTTCTCCTTGCTGAGGACGACGTCCTGGAGCAGCGCGGTGAGGACGTCGACGTCAACGGCGTCCTCGGTCTTGCGGATGCGGATGACGTGACGCATGGCAATGATCATGTCTGTGATGGCCGGGGGCTGCAGACGGGATGCGAGGGTGACGACGTTGTCCCAGATGCGCCAGTTGTCGTGGGCGATGGAGGCACCCTTCTTGTACGCCGCGAGGGACTGGGCGAGCAGCTTGGCGGGATCCTTGCGAGGGTCCTCCTCCTTCTCGGGCACAACGGCAGCATCATCCTCATCCTCATCGGCGGTAACAGGAGGAGCCGCGGCAGTCTCCTCCTTGGGCTCGGCCTCCTCCTTCTTCTTCTCGGACGACACTTCCAGGAACAGGCTCCATAGGGCACTACCCAGGTTGCTCCAGGTGCGGGCATCCTCTCCTCCAGCGGTGTCACTCGCGCAGCCAATGGACCGGTTGAAGGCCTCGGCGGCGTCCTGGAAGCGGCCGAGCCGCAGGCTGATGTCGCCGAGACGGCTCCACATGTCCGGGCTGAGACGGTTCACGGCCGTAGCCTTCTTGTAAGCATCGAGGGCCTTCTCCCACTCCTTGGCCTTCAGGTAGTGCTCTGCCAGCGACCTCTGCGCACGCGAGTAGCGGTGTTTGGAAATCTCCCAGGCCCGTTCGTAGTGCGCCGGATCCTCCTCGATGTCACCCAGGATACACCACAGGCGCGGCGCATTGGGGGGCGATGGCTTACGCTCGGGGCCTGTAAAGTCGGCCGCCTTGAGGTGCATCGCGTCCTCTGTACTGATACCTTCGTCGTCAGCATCCACGGCGGCTTCCTCTTGTCCGGTGCGTTGGAACAGGCGCCATCGGATGATACCCTTGGCCTTCTCCTCGCCTCCACTTCCGCGGCCGTCCTCGTCATCGGTTGCCGCACTGCTGGCGAGGCACAGAGCAACCTCGGCCCACAGGCGCAGGCGCTTGAAGATTTCCAGGGCAGACACCAGGGAGCCAATGCCAGCCCAGGCGTAGGCGAGCTCAGACTCGAGGTGCCATCGGGGAGGGGAAGACAGGACGTGGATGTACTGGAGACGGACGTGAGCAGGGGCTGACTCCGAGGCCTTGGGGGCGGGCAGGAAGGTGGTCGGCTTGGTCTCCTGTGATGTGGTGGTGGTGGTGGTCTGGTCAGGGGCTGTGACTGCAATGACGGGAGCATCGTTCTCGGCGCTGGGCTCCTCGGATTTGGCCTCAACCTGGGCTTGGGCGGTGGTGTCAGTCAGGACCTGGTCGGCCACGGCCTGCATCTGCAGAACACCACGCTCGACGGTCCTGCTTCGGTGGACCTCGATTCGTGAACGGACGAGGAGAGCCTGGGTGTAGATCTGCCAGTTGGTCGACTTGTCGGAAATGACTCGGACGGCGTAGGGGAGAATCTCGGCTGATGTCAGTGTGTCGACTGGGGAGAAGGCATCCTTCAGAGTAGCCTCGGTCAAGAGGATGATCTGGTCGAGGGAGGAGAGTTGGGGCTGGTCGTCAGGGGCCAACTCGGCCAGGGCTGCAGGGAGGTCGGCCTTGGGATCATCGTTTCCGTTCTTTTCCTTGCTGAACTCAATCTCCTCAAGGAGAGTATCGTTGTTAAGAGGCAGAGCCTCTGGCCTGGCATCCTGTTCCTCATCAGCATCCTCTGCTGATGTGTCGACGCCGCTCTTGGCCAGCACGACAAGTTGACTGATGTCCTTTTCCTGGAATTTTGTTCTCTTTCCCAGAGCACCAGAAAGGGCGTAGGCGAGACCGCTGGTCTGGGCAGCCTCTTTTAGGGTTTCTCGAGCCTTGTCGTCGCGGCCAAGAAGAATATAATCATTGGCAGCCTCGACGAGGAATTGGACCTTGTCATCTCGACCCCAAGTGTCATCAGACAACGACCAGGCCTCGTCACTAATAACTTGGGAGCGCACATTGGTGATGCCGTCAAAGATGGCAGTGGCCAGGGTCGGCACGTCACTCCACTGGGAGCTTCTGGTAAAGTTGGAACCAGGGCCGAGACTGGGCTGGGTGAGCAGCTTGTAGTGCCAGACGTTGACGCGGAGCCTTGTCCAGGCCAGGCTGTACTTGAGGGCACCCTCGTCGGAGGGGATCTCAATCACATCAGAGTCAACTTGACCCAGGACGTCAACGATGATAAAACGAGCCAGGGCAAAGAGTTCAAGATGGGGGATGTGAGCATAGGGTGCGACTCCGTCAACCTCGAGCCTCTGGAGACAGGTCTTATGAAGATTGTCCAGGGTACGCTTGGCAGCATCCGGCTGGGCATCAGCCCAGACCTTGGCCATGCGGGCATTGAGGGCATCGGCATCGGCGAGGACGGGACCAGTGACGTTGGCCTGGAGGAAGGCATCAAACGCAGCAAGACCGACGGCGAGGGCACCGTCCTTGTTGGACTTGGCCAAGGCGGTGACATCCTCCGAGGCCGGGGCCCCTGTGGCAGCGTGCCTGGCAAAGGCCTCCATCAGGTGAGCGGAGATGGCGTCCCGGACCGGGGTCGGGCCCGAAGCCGGGGCCGGAGCATCGCCGCCTGCGGTTGCGTCTGGCACCGGGGTGGAGGCGGCGGAACCCGAGGCCGACGCTCCGGGGGCGGCGAGGAGGATGGCGGCGTAGTGCCCAGCGCGCAGGGCGGAGCCACAGGTGGTGTGAGACATGGTTTTCGCGGGCGGGGGAGGGGGGACAAAAGAAAGCAGGCAAAAAAAGTAATAAACGAAACGGGTGCGCCTGCCTCGGCGGCCTTTGTCAGCGCCTTCAAGTTGTAAATAAAAAAGTGACTATCGTATGTGTGTCCGTCTGCACACGCGCGCGCGACGGTCTCTCGGCCGATTTTGCAGCTCCGACTCCCTCTTCAACAATAAACTGGGAGGGGGTGCGAGCGTATGTATGTTGTGCGTTTTCTTTTGTGCGCGCACGACGGGACTGCTTTGTGCGTCGTTTGTTTGGTTGGGCTCAGTTTTTTTTTTTTTTCTTACTCCACGGCGGCGGCAGTCTCCGCTCCTCTTTGCGACTCAGGCCGATGTGTCACACGCTTTTCGCAGACACCACCACCACTACTAAAACATCGCTCTGCTTCTGTCTGTTTCTGTAGCGGATCCGCCTTACTGGCTATGTTGCTCCCTGAGTTCCCTTATTCTCACTACCGCCCTCAAATCAACCAGTGCTCACTTATTTTCCCTGGTTTGGTGCGAGCAAGGTCGTGGGATCAGGCTCGACCAGGTCCTACTCTATTTTGACCCAGAAAATCACGTAATAGATGTCGGCATTTGCCCTCCAGCGTTCTGCTAGATCTGGCATCCCAGATCCGTTCAGCGAGAAGCTTGGTCCGTTCACCGTCCCGTCACGCCCCTGCCGAGATGTCGTCTAAAACTGAGGATCGTGGGTGCCACCACCGTGAATGCCGCGTTTTTGGGAACGGGACAAAGAGGGTCACGATTTTTATTTTAGCCCATTCACATACGGGGCGGCGCAGAACAACGTTGCCCTCGAATTAGTGCCCCCGAATGCTGGCTGGCCAGACGACTAGGGCAAAAATCAAGATATCTATCGTAATAGTGACGCAATCTTCCCTTTGATGCCCAAGTCGGGTTTGCCGCTCCGCGTGAAAATTCCACGTACTCAACCTCCCCGTCAGCCCAGATTACAACAGATCTGGCTCAACACACGAACATCTCCACCGAATACACTACAATACACTACTACCAAGTTACTTATTGCCAAGTAGACGAGGTTATTTTCCCTTGCACCAACTGGTTTATGCGAGTGTGTTTCCCCAACTCCAAAGTAGCTGTATCAATACCCCCAAAATGTTAAAATACACACATGGCGCATGTTGAGCCTCATCTGCTTTTTACTTCTTCACGAAGGCGCCATACACAAATCCACTTTTTAAAAATTTTCACCATTTCATTTTTACTTTTGCAATTTTTTCCTTCTCCCAACTCGATCTTCCAAAGTGCCCACTACGCTCGTTTCGGGAATTGGCCCTGCAGCGAATCTTATCCCCAATGCGACGTTTCTTCACACCCCATGTGGATCCTCCTTCAGACAATCGCCTGATGGCACCTTGTTCGCCTACCAAGGGCAGGACGCGCGCCAGTGTCCGCCAAGACCTAGGGCCCTCTTTTCTCGTTATTAACTGTTCAGGGAATCTCGTCCGTTGGGAAAACGTCGTCGGGTCGGCCACGTACATGGTGACGCCTGTCATCCGGCGGTCGACACTGCTCCCCATGTTGTTCGAATATCCCTCTCGCGCAAAGCCTAGCCCATCACTAACATCAATAGATCGCGGCCTGTCCCCGAGCGGCCAGTTAGTTACTTTGGCCCGCTCTGCATTGATAGGACAGTCATACGAACCATGGGGCAGACATGTACAGAGTACAGTCCCGTTCAAAAGTGAAATTAGTCGTCGCATCCCGTTAGTCGAACGGGGCTCATCCAAGAAACCATCCCAAACGTACCAATGGCGGCGACGGGGCCGTCTGTAAAACTCAGTCCGGTGACAAATGCCAACGTCCTAAGCTTGTCTTGCCGTACGAGTCCGTCTGTTATTTTACCTGCCATTTCATGGGCCGCCATGCACATGGATGGAGCGCCCATCCGAGCTACGAAGCCTTGCAGGCTGGTGGCGCTCATTTTGGCTTGAATTCACATATGCCCGTCCAGCTTACGCAGCAATGTACATGTTCTCGACATGGGGCCGGCGGTGGGTTTTGAGTTGGCGGAATGCAATACCATTCAACCAACCGGCGGCCTCGTATCCAGCCTTCATTGTCTCTCCATTTCCATCTGGGCAACCCGATCCGGGATGCTGCAGCATCGGGCTGGTCTCGCCCAAGAGCTGATGCCAGACACTTGCATGAGAAGCGGTTTACCAAAGCCAAAAAGAAATAGGCCCATGGATATTTTTTCCTCGGAAGTTCGGGGCATCTTGCAGACAGTGGATCGACAGATGCAGCGCCTCTCAATCTGGGCCTTCAGATGGCCTCCGCCGTCCAGCTCGGATCGGGATGCCCAAATCGAGTGTACCGCAGCGATGGGTCATTTCAGGCCCCTGCAGTGCCCGGCCGATGAATTGCAACAGGAGCATGCGAGATGATTGCTGATCGCTCGAATCCTTTTCCCTTGGCTGATTGCGGTGCAATCGGGCACGTGAGGGTTGACATATGCCTGTGCAACTAAACCAAGTCTTGTAACTGGACTCCGCTTACCATTTTTTGAGGCCGTCCATGACGTTCGGGTACCGGTCCCCTCCAGCCATAAATGGGTGGCGAAGCCGTAATGGACGGGAGTTCAACGTGTTTCTGGACTGAACGGGTGTGGACAAGGATAAGACGCCACTAAGCCGACAGAATCATGGTATTGGGCCATGACGGGGGGGGCGGGGGCAACGAGAGAAAAAAAAAATCCGTCAAGTGGACCTAATAGACCCCGTCTTAGATCCTGGCTGCAGAAGTACGGTACACAGTCTGAGACGGATTATTGGATGCCTAGCCAGGGGGGCATGGGGTAACCGAATCCCATGCTGACTGGCTAATTTGCGGGCTCGTGATCCGCCTAACAAGACGGAACGAGTTGGATGGGGCCCCAAAAAAACGGACGGGGACATGCGGCTGAACTTTTGGAGAGGCTGAACACGATTGAATGTGGGTTTGAGGACTAACATTAGTCAAGGCTGTTGATAAACTAACAGGCGCGCCAGCCGCTGATGCGTCTGAGGGTTCCGAGAGGCGACTTGCACGTGAATTGGCCGCAAGCGTGTTGCAGAAACATCTCGTCCAGCCACTCGCACCGAGCCGTAAAGTATTGAGCATTGTGTGTGTCTTGATCCATGCGTAAGTGTATGCACGAGGGTGTGCCACACGGAACGGGTCCGGTGGCGGAAACAACTCTGAACTGGAGGCAAATTACACCCGGACATTCTGTGTCCCAGCAGAATAAGGCAACTCAGCACAGGACAATTTCCAGTCAGAGAGCACAAGGCAGGGATCAACATCTTTCCCGAGACCTCATCTGTATCTGACCCATTGTTCCTTTGAAACTCGGTTACAAGGCTGCTTCTTGACGAGGCCGAGGCCCCAGGAAAGAATTGTAACCGTCGCGGCGCCAACTTATACCATGCATAGTCCTACTGCCCCTAGTCTCAAGACGTGCATGTACGTCCTCGTCGATTGAACACCCACTCCCCACACAACCGGGAACAAGGGGGCGGTCCGGACAAGGTGGCAGCCTCCAATCCACAGGACGTACAGCTTTGCTCAGCTCGCGCATCTGGCCATGGTTCGACCTAGATAGAATGTCAATGGGTTACACATCGTGTCCCGTGAGCAGAGTGTCAGGCGGAAAGTGCGCAAAGCAGAATAGAAATCCCCTGGCAGTTGGGATGTTGTCTGTACAAGGAGCGGTCTCCCCGGCCTCTGCCCCTACTCGCGGGGGACAGAAGAAAGGCCTGGACATTCAATTTGGTTGAAGGCGCCGGACTTTTCTTCTGTTGCCCACGGGAGACGAAATCCATGGCACACCAAGCACACTTCGCTCCCGATATTGACACAGAAACAGCCCTGATAATAAAATAGAATAACAGTAAATAAATAGATCTGACCTTAAGCCATGTTGCTTAAGGTCATCTTGCTCATTTAGGCCTTATTTTCTTTTATTTATTACCTGGACTTTTGACAGAGTTCTGTCATCGTGTGTCATGTCATCCGTCGCCCACTTGGTGTCCCAGCACTGGAAATCATGTATTTCTCACGGAGTCGGCCAGTCCGTGCTGGGGTGTGTGACCGCGGGCCAGCTAAGAATTAGATGGTGGTTGAATCGAGCTTGCGGTTGGTCGTGGCAACGTGGTTCAAACGTCAGAGCGCTGGAGAAGAAGTCGGTTGCCGTCCCACACGGGCGCGGGCACTGCTGACCCATGGGACGGCACGGCGTTGCATGGGCTGACGACCAATTCGCTTCTTGGATGCGTCAATCTTACAGTGTTCTGGAACGAGTCTTTGCGCGCCGCACGCATTCGAATCGACGGAGAAAAGGCAAAGGCACCGATCTCGTGATCGGCCTGCGCGCCGTCCCCTGCTGAAGCTGATAACGTCCGGCTTCAGATAATGACATTGCTGGCCTCTGCGCCAAGGGCTGCGAATTGGATGGTTTCCATGATGGGTGGGTGGGCCAGGCTGTTCGGAGACTTGACTGGCTAGATACGGCTAGCTATCTCTCATGATGCCCTCAGCCTTAGGGACGTGCGAGGAGGACGGAGTCAGACACCGAGAAATCGACGAGATAGAAACAGGTGCCAGGGTGACATTGTCCATCTGGGAAGGAGCATCGGGCTGAATAGAACGCGGGGTAAAGTTAAATTCGATATTGAGAGGCGACAACGGGGGAAAGGAGTCGGCTCACGGAGAAAGAAACCGATCTCGCCTCTCCGTCCAGCACAAAACAGGAGAAGGTTGTGAGAATAGTCCGGGGAAGGTGGCAGACACGTCCAAAGCTTGTGTACTTATCTATATCCCGACGGCATTCGGCATTCCGCTATTTAGTGTTTGTTTCTTATCACGTTTCGATCTACCTATGTACTCTGCCCTACATTGTTTGCGCGTCTTCGTCCCTGGCGGCATCTCATGCAGCCTAGGCTGAACATCATTTTGGGTTGCGGGGAGCACGCGACACGATGGGCGCTGTACATTGGCGCACCACCAATCTGGGACGGGAGTGATGTCCCCCCGGCCACCACACAAGCCATACATTGGTACTAGTACTATCGGGAGCGTGCTGTCGGGTTGCACTTACCATGTATCCCTACAGAGCCTAAATTGCCAGTCTTCGTGATCGGCAGCGCAAATTCAAAAAACCAAACCGCTACTCCCAACCCGTCTTGGGAGACAGGCGTTGTGACGGGCCGCTGGCTTGTACCTGGTGAGTCTAGGCCTGCACACCCAGCTGTGCTACTGCTTGCTGCTGCTCCCTCCGAATCGGGCAGGTGGCGCAGGTGGTTGACGATGATGTCACTGTGCTGCCGAATTTTCTGACTCTCGTCCAGAATCCACAACCCGGGCCCCTTGGCGTCCGTGGTCCCTTCAACCACCAAGCCAACGAACTCTCCCCCGAAAACCCTTGCGTACATGAACATGGGCAGGCTCGTGCATGGGGCCACTACGATTACCACCGCGACCATGAAGACCCACGCTAGAGAGTCCCCCGCCGCCGCCTCTGGTTGGCCTCGTCGGGTGGAGAGGCGTCAACCCAGGGAACTAGGCCCCAAGATAGCCCGACGCACTGAGGAGGTTATTTCCATCCAACAGACGACGTAGCAGGTACCAGGTACAAGCACCTCTCCAGTGGCTACGGCGGCTGTTCTGTGAGGGGGAAGGGGCCCTATCTGGGCGAGTCTCGAACCTGCGCTAAGGCATTACAGGGCACTCGCCAGTGCTGCAATCACTAACGCCGCCTGTGGTAATTGCCCTCTTGGCGCCTCCGGACCTTCTGTAGAGCTATCAGCGGTGTAGCCGCCAACTAATTGGCGACGAGGTGCGCTTCCGTTTCCCCTCACCCGCCGCCGGCCCCTCAGTTTCGTCAAGCGGTTTGACCCCTTCAACTACGTCATAGCCACTATTGTTGAGGTTTAAGAGGCTGGACGCATCGTTATGCGATTAAATCACGAGATGAGAATTTCTCTAAGCTACGTCTCGAATTGTGTCGTGGCGACCATTGTCACAACACTCACAAATGAACTGCGCGCGGCGCGACAGGGCTCAATGGCTTGCGGCAGGGGCCTTTATCGCCAGCCAACCAGTCCGCCAGCAATCGCACAACCAAGTATCTCAGAATGAGCGATGCCAAGACAAAGGCAGAGAGGGGAAGACTGGGATCCGCACTCCTTCATGCCATGCTATTAGCCCGTCTCCATGTGGACAAGGGTCCGTCCCCATGTCCCATGGGGCCCTTCATCCCATTCCCCATCCATCATGGATTATGGGGCGTTCCGTCATGGTCATGGTACTGAATAAACAAGGCCAGTCCATGAGGCAGCGCCGTATCATGTTTGCGTCCTGATGCAGGACTCCAGCCCGTTGCGCTAGGAGGACATCGTTAGTGTGCGCTAGGGGTGACGACGGGAGCGGGAGGTCTGTTTTCGTGTCCTATATCTGTTTGTAATAGTATTCAAGAGACTGGCTGATGAGACGACACGGAGCATCCCCGACGTAAATTGGAATGCCGAGGTCATTCGGGTTGAATCGATGTGAGTCGAGTTTAATCAAGCCGAGTTTACCAGAAGTAAATGTGGCTTTCAGCCAGGATTGCGCGAGCTGAGGAGAGCTGGAGGCAGCCCATCATGTTTCCTCTCCTTGGTGGTGAATGAACGATGACGAGGGTAAGGTATCCCTCTCTCGAAACCAAAGAAGACGAGACCTTTTATTCTTGCAGCTCCAAATCCCAAAGCAGACAGATCCTCCTCGGGCATATGTCACCCTGCAGCATTGTCGCTAATTGCGATCCATTTCCTCGGAGCTGTCAGCAGCAAACCAAGCCCAAGACAGCAGCAGCAGCGCAGGCGGGAGAGGGCCGGAGCATGTCATGGGTCCCATCTGATCACCGCTTCCCCCAACACAAATCAAAAGTCAATGGTACAAGTACAGGCAAGTAGACAGGCCACATGGATTCTCCATTGTCTCGCTCCCGTCCTCGTGGGAGCCTCGCACACACGCGCACGCACTACTCAGACAAGCACGCACACGGATATGGCGTGGAGCGATCCCCGTCCCCGCCGTCCACTCGGGGCATTGCTCACGGTTACTTTGTGGCGAGGTCAACCCTCTAGCGCCGTCGCCGCAGTGGGTACCTCCTCCTGTCGTAACCCCAAACGCTGGAATGGGCAGAACGACAGCCAGCGGGACAAAGCAGCGACCTGGGAGTGGGAGTAGGAGTGCGCTGCAGCGAGAGCCCGCCCCACTCCCTTCTCTTTTCCCGCTAGCGCTTGCCTTTTGCGCCCCCCCCGCTAGCTCGGTCCTGGCCGCCATCGTTTTGTAGTGTTGGTGTGGATTCCCAGCTCCAAACGCGCCTTTCCCCCATGTACAGGCATTGCTCCAATGTACCTTTTCCTTGCCTGATCGCCCAGAGGCAAGGGAACAAGAAGCCCCGAGCAGGGCAGGGACGCAGCTGTAGGTAGGGTAGCTAAGGTAGAGTAGGGTAGGGTGGATTTGCTCTTGCTGTCGGGGAACCACACCCTTGCGATATTTTGCCTGCGCAGTACTTATTATACTCGACGTCTCCCACTTCAAAACTTGGATTTTTTTTCCTGTTCTCTGCATCCTCCTCTCTCATATTCTTTTTTTTTCCCTCTCCCTTCTATCCAATTCAGTCTTCCTGTCCTGCTTGCTTAGTTGCGCGCGGGCTTGAGGGCTTCATTGGATTAGACTAAGCTCGACCTTCTTGTTGGATTCACTTCCAACCTTGCTGGGTCAGCTTCGCGGTTCCCACCACCACTTCAACCTTTCAACAACACGTCCTCTCTCTCACACATCGGTCGCAAACCACCAATCTCTCTTCGCCCGACAGATATAAACCCCCCACCACCGGCGATTGCTCGTTTTGCGCATCTCCAGCCAAGATGTCTGACGAGGAGAAGGCGCCCAAGTTCGATAGCTCCATCAGCCCCGATCTGGCGGCGGGTGGTGCCGAGAACACAGATGACCTCCAGCGACGTCTCGACAACAGACAGATCCAGCTGATCGCCGTCGGCGGTTCTATTGGTACTGCTCTGTTTGTCAGTATCGGAGGTGGTCTCTCCAAGGGAGGCCCCGCCAGTCTGTTCCTCGCTTACACACTCTACTCAATGGTCCTCGCCCTCGTGAACAATGGTGTCGCCGAAATGAGCACATACATGCCCATCTCGGGTGGTTTCATCCGACAGGCGGGCCACTGGGTCGACGATGCGCTCGGTTTCACTGCCGGCTGGAACTTCTTCTTCTACGAGGCTATCCTGATTCCCTTTGAGATTACTGCTCTCAGCTTGGTCATTTCCTTCTGGAGCGACAAGGTTACTGAACCAGGCCCAATGGCTGGCATCATTATCGGTGTCATCATCTGCTATGCGTAAGAACCGCCCGAATCCCGGAGTACATCTCGCTTTTCCCCCTCGTGCTTGGTCGTGCCGATACATGCTTTTTTGCGACTTCCCTCCGGCCAAGATGTCCTAGAGATTTGCTACTCTGCCCCCTCGTGAAAGATTGTCGCATGCTAACATTGCCCGTGTGAATGTAGTCTTCTCAACGTCCTAGCTGTGCGTGCTTACGGTGAAGCCGAGTTCTGGCTCTCGGGTGGCAAGGTCATCTTGATCTTGATGCTCTTCTGCTTCACCTTCATCACCATGGTCGGTGGCAACCCGCAGAAGGATGCCTACGGCTTCCGTTATTGGAAAAACCCCGGCGCCTTTGCTGAATGGCACACGACGGGCGATCTCGGCCGATTCGAGGGTTTCCTCGCCGCTCTGTGGAACGCTGGTTTCTGTGTTGTCGGTCCCGAATACATTTCCATGGTCGCTGCCGAGGCCAAGCGCCCCAGCATCTTCATCAAGTCGGCCTTTAAGACGGTCTACTACCGATTCTGCTTCTTCTTCATCATTGGTTCCCTTGCCGTTGCCATTGTTGTTCCCTGGGATGACCCTACCCTCACTGCCATCTACCGTGACGGCACCCAGGGCAGTGGCACCGCTGCCGCCTCGCCCTATGTCATTGCCATGAAGAACATGAAGATCCAGGTGCTCCCCCACATCGTCAACGCCCTCATGATGACCTCCATCTTCTCGGCCGGAAACACCTACACTTACTGTGCCACCCGATCTCTGTACTCGCTATCTCTCGAGGGTCGCGCTCCCCGCTTCCTGCGAAAGTGCACCCGGAACGGTGTCCCCATCTACTGCTTCTGCGTCGTCATGATCTTCCCCTTCCTCTCGTTCCTCCAGCTCAGCAACAGCTCGGCCAAGGTTCTCACGTGGCTCATTAACATCATGACGGGTGGCAGTCTGATCAACTACCTCATCATGAACATCACCTTCCTCAACTACTACCGCGCCACCCAGGTTCAGGGCTTCGACCGCAGCAAGCTGCCATACCGAGGATGGTTCCAGCCTTACAGCGCCATCATCGCCTTCTGCTTCCAGTTCATCATGGTTATTTTCTACGGTTACAGCTCGTTTACCCCCTGGAGTGTGGAGACTTTCTTCACCAACTACACGATGCAGATTGTCGCCCCCATCCTCTTCATCGGCTGGAAGCTTATCAAGCGCACACGCTACATTAGACCGTCGGAAGTCGACCTGGTCTGGGACCGACCCATCATCGAAGCTTACGAGAGCACCTTTACTGAGCCTGCTGTGGGCTTCTGGACAGAGATGCTCCAGCTGGTGGGTATCCTCAGAAAGAAGTAAATTACAAGTTGGTAATATTGTTTTTGTTTTGTTGAACGAGGCATGTGAATATGATGTCGAGAGGTATCTACTGTGGAGGGCCTAGAGATTTAGCTTGATGAGATTATACCCAATATACGAAGACAATGTTTCTTGGCTATCACATAAATGTCTGTACCAGTGATGTATCAATTGTGTCCTGAGCGATGTCGGTCTATGCATAGATGGCAAGAGTTGGTCTCTGGTGTGTCATGATGATCAGCGATAAGAAAACACGCGATGGATTATTGGACAATGATAAGGACCCATGACGAACAAAATGCGCACTACGGTCTTCGCCGAAGCAGGTGCAGGGAGATGAATGATTTGGGTGCCCCCCCTCCCCTCAATACCCCGGGGCTGATAAGATACAAGGTGAAGGAAGCAGGGTGACCAGGACCAGCAGTGGCGGTATCGGCAGGGGGGGAGGGCTACAGGGAAGAGTGATACTTGTTGCAGCAGACTAGAACAATCAGTGGTGAGATGGGCCGCGCACCAAAGACCAAAGGGTCGAGGCACATTTCTCGTGCAAGACGGCTAATGCACCAGCCCCAAAAGCTCCCGCACAAGCGGGGCGTTGATCGACGACGCGAGAGAGCGGGCCCCGCGTCAAGTGGCAGTGGCTGGCTGGGACTTTTTGTCCCTCCTTTGAGGCGCTGTGTCTAAAACAAAAAATCTGCAGCCTCGGGC
>NAGG01000624.1:0-25297 GCA_003031705.1 Calonectria naviculata
CCCATCGCCTCCGGCATCAAGCCTAGCCGCCCGCCCCCCCGGTACGTACTGTCACCGCTCTTCTGCTGGTCCCCTGCTAGCTTCCCCTTGTCACATACATACTCTGCCACATAGTCCGTTGCCAAGGCGAGCGATAGTCTTGCTTCTCCAGATATCGGGTCTGCATCCGGACTGCTTGCGCCTCAGGTGCCAGTGTTAGCATTGTTGTATTGCAATATGACTGGTTGAAAAACTTCAGGTGCTGTTCGCCATGCCGCCAAGCTGACGGTCTTGTCAGGACATCCCGCCTTTTGAGATGAAGCTCAATAGCTCTTATCCGATCTCTTGGGTCATCTCCACCCTCTGGCCGTTTCCCGTGCCCTTTCTTCTCTCTAGCGGACCAGTCATGCACATGGTTCTGACTTGTTCAGGGCTGAGCGTGGTGGCATTAGATTAGTCCATGCCGTGTCCCGGTGGTAGGTGGCATCCGAGTTAGATGCCACTTACATGGTGCTTGAAGCTTCACAAGCCAAGGTCAAATCGCTGTTGCATTTTTTAATTACAGATACGTACTCTGTTTGATTGAGGCCTCCCTTGATATCATCCTGTCTCAGAATCACAGCACTAACGAGCAACTGAGCATCTACAAGCTAGGAGTCGGAAAGAAGGTATCGTCTAGGTCTGCCGGGTTGCATCACAATCCTAGAAATGATGTCTTGCTCCTCTTTTTTCTGAACTGGCCAGGATTCTCGCAGATATCACACAATGTCGATCAGTTCTAGAAGGAAACATGTTCAAGCATTTTTGGCCGTCAATCTTAGCTCGCCAAGTCTCTCACCAACTCGTCGTGCATACCCGCGTGCCGGATACAGTACCATTAGGTGCCCTTGTTTTCTGACCCATTGTGGGCTTTCGTTTCATCGGTCCCCCATTCGTGCTTTGGCGGGCTAGTGAACTGTGGTTCAGTTCTCCCAACAAGGCTAAAATCCCACGATGTGCTTCGGCCGAAAATTGAATAGCGCGGCAGGTGTAATGGCTTTCCTTCGCTTACAAAACGGTTGCCTACGCCTCTCCGAGCCAGCCCCGGCATCACCGTCTGCGTGTAACATGCCATGCCGCGCGAGGGGTGGCTTGTTTCCAATAGCACAGACACCTGACTGTTTGCAATGCTTGTGTTCCAAAGGCATGACTCAATTTCACCAAACATGGGGAGTCGAGAAACCTTTTTTTTGCTGTGTTCTTTCTTTTTCCCATTGTCTCAATGCAGGTTGCCGTGATGTCATGGGTGCATGGTACGCTAACGTGCAACGCGTTCTAGAAGCAGGTCCATTTGTGAGAGCGGTCTGCTTAACAATTTTTTTCTTGGCAAAGTCAGCCACCAAAACGCCTCCAACCCTTCCATCATCCAAATAACCTTAACAGCAAAAACCGCGGAGCTTCATCATCAATTAATCAGGAGCCGGGGAATCACCACTACTAGTTAGGAGTCGACTTCTCCCTATTACATTAATAAAACGAGAGGGGAAAATCAAGCTCTTGAGTCATCCATTTTCTCCTCCCAATCTGATTCCTTTTCTCTCTATCAACCAGTCCCTGTCCAATTTATTATTTATGACATCTCTAGCTCTCTGGTCCTCCTCAATCCACTTTATCCAGTGAGGTGCTTGCTCTCTTGGGTCCACTCTTTCTTAACCCAGGAATCACCCCATCCTAGGAAAGCGAGTGCGATCCGATGCTTTTGGGGGCGACTTGCAATAACTTTTGAAGCTATACGAGCTATGGAAATGAGAAATAGCCCCCAGAACAAAGGGTCCTGAAAGTTTGAACGGCCCCCAATAACCACGGCCCTCGCAATACAGCGTTCCCCTGACGCCAAACGATTCTAGGACTGAGATGGCCCGTATTGCAGAACATTTCCGCTAGCTCAAGCCCCCAGGGTAAGCTTTGACCCATAATGAAGCATCTCATTCATACATTTCTGCTACCCGGGCAGCCCCCAAATTCGTAAAATACCGTGGCATCCATGTCATTCTACAGGACGGGTTCTCGTTGGATCGTCACCTGTTTCATGATGGTCTCTACTCCATACTGCCGCCCCTCCAATGGCACCCGCCGCGGTTATTGCACAAGCCAAGCGTCTTGCTCCAATTGCCATTGCCAGTCCTTCCATGTCGTGTCGCCCGCTGGCTACGTACCATTCATCCCACTTCCCCACGCACGCATTTCTGAACAATTCCCGCCAACGCCCCCTCACCAGAATCCTCTCCGAGTTGACCAAACCCCTCGCCACACGACATACCATCGGCCGCTCACAGCCGGGTCGGCCGCCCAGTCTATCCCCCTTTGAATGTTCTTTGGGCACATACACGCCCCCCTTGTCACATCCCCATTGTCACGCAGAAGGCCCGGCCAGACATCCCGGCCGGAAACTACCAGTCATTCTAGTTGCTCTGCTGCTATCTCACCCCGAGGCCCCTGTCGTGGTTGTGAACGCGGCATCTTATCATCCAGTCCCGTAGCTTAGTTCTATTGTAGCTGGATAATGGACCCAGTTTCGCTCACCGGGTTGGCGATAGGTGTGGCTTCTATTGGCCTACAAGTCTACACAAGTTGTATTCAAGGCATGTCATTCCCCTCCCATGGCTTGAGTGCATGGTCATAGCAAGGACAAGCCCGCGCAAAACCGAGCTTTTCCTTCGTAGCTCTAAATCCCTAACATGTGTGGCTTTCAGGGATCCAATTGCTAATTACGGCGCGCGGCTACGAGAATGACTGCAAGTACCTCAACCTGCGCCTCCGCATGGAGCAACAGCGCCTCTACGCATGGAGCGAGACGTCGGGTCTCCTTGATTTAGACGCGAACAACCAGGACAGGGTCCTCAACTCGAATATTTTTAACCTGCATCGCCAGACCGTGCTTGACCTGCTAGTTCAGGTGCAGTGCCTCTTTGATGAGTTTACGCGACACCAGCGCAAACACAACAACCTCAAGCCTGTCCAGGACGACGATGGCGTCTTGGTCGCTCCCGAAACGGATGCCAAAGAGGCCAACTTTCCTATGACCCCAAGGAAACGAGATTTTATCAAAAAAGCCATGGCTAGGCTAAAAGCAAAATCCTCAGACGGGCTCAACCGATTTAGCTGGGTCTCGTTTGACAAGGAGGGCTTTGAAGATTTGCTTGACAAGTTCTCGACTCTAAATGACAGCATGACCAATATCCTCGACCACTCCCTCCAGGTTGAGATCAGACATACAGTCCAGGACACTAATAGAGGGGTTTTGCTTCTTCATCACAAGATTGCAGACTTGAGCCATCTCGTTCTCGCCCTAAAGTCGCAACTCGACGCAAGCACCCCAGCCAGTGCTTCTCCCATGTCCAAGATTGAGCGAGAGGCCAACGCAGATGCCCTGAGGCAGCTTTCCAAGCTAGCCAAGTTCAAGGCATTTAACGAAACTATCGATCCCACTGTTGATGCCCCCACTCTTGCGGATGAGGCAGCTGCAAAATTTCTCGAGCTTGCCCAGCCTGAGCAGCAGCGAAATCTTTTCCTGCCCCGATACCTTATCGAACTTGATCAAGAAGTTGATGAATCCGACGACCCACGGTGCGAGGCATATATGAAAACACCAGAGGGCAAAAAAAAGGTATGGATTGAGTGGAAAGACTATGACGATACTACCTCGCAATCGGATTCGCTTTCCAAGGCAGATATGATCGAGCGGGTCCGGAAGCTCGCTGCACTGCTCAACCACAGCCCCAAGCCGGAGGCATTCCGAACGCCTCACTGTCTTGGCTTCTTTGACAAGGCTGATCCCAACGTGCCGGAAGCCGACGTCGATATCCTTGATCGGCGGCTGGGACTCGTCTTTGAACGCCCTGTCGATGATACTCTGCATGAATCTATGGCGCCCATCTCACTCCGCGAGCTTCTCCAGGACGCAAAGGTTCGTAAACCCCGTGTCACGGAGCGCATCAAGCTCGCCCACGCTATCAGTAATTGTTTGTTATACTTGCACGCTGTGCATTGGCTACACAAGGGCTTGCGCAGTCACAACATCCTCTTCTTCCGCACTCGTGCCGGTGCCATTGACTTTCGCCGTCCGTACCTCTCGGGCTTTGACTTTTCAAGACCAGGGGGTTCCGACGAGATGACAGATGCTCCCGGTGACGACGCCGAGCACGACCTCTACCGCCACCCGCGCACACAGTCGAACCGCCGGCAAGACCGCGAGCGCTCTAAAAAGAGCTTCGATATTTATAGCTTGGGTGTGATTTTTGTTGAGTTGGCGCATTGGCAACCTGTGGAGGCTGTGCTTGGCATCGAAATGCGCCGGGCGCGGGGCCAGCCGGATATCGTGCGCCGAGTCCGTGACGATCTCCTTGCCGAAGAGCGAATTGCGGCCGTTGGCGCCGACATGGGTGAAAAATTTGAAGAAGCAACACGGAAATGTCTAGCGGGCGGCAGAGAATTGGGATTGCGGGATGGAGATGATGAAACCGTAGATGGCGTCGCGGAGCAATTGTCTATGAAACACTATGAAGAAGTTGTGAAGCCATTAGAGGAAGTAGTTGTATAGGTCGATATGCAATCCAAATCAGTGTACCAGCAAAATTAGAAACAATAAATCGGCGACATCCGGCATATCTATCATATATTATCAAGATTCATGCGCATCAATAGATTACCAGAACAAAATCAAAATCGAAATCAAAATCGCAACCCTTGCTCAATTAGGGAAGATCCAGTAATCGCCCATAAATCACTGTATCTTCAGGGTAGCATCTGCGAACGCCAAAGAAATCTCAAATCGCAAGCCACAGAGGCCAATTAACAGCAGCAATCCAAGCACTCAAAACAGCACAATCCCGCGCAAATGCCACAGCAGATGGCCTAGAAAAGCACCCACGATGTTAGCCTCAGAGAATGACATTTTGCAGACTGGATTCACACGTACACCACCATCCTTTCCACCTCGAAGGCCAACAGTAGGCTGGGCCTCCATAGACATAGGCTCAAATGGGCGCTGTTACGGGAATTAGTCAAAATTTCCAGGGTAGTTTTCATATTTTTAGGCTGGCGGAGTGCCAAGCCGGAAGAGAGCCGACGTACAGGCTGGGCGTCCAGCTTGCGGGCCGGTTGCGCAACGGGTGCTGGTTGGCGGGGCATTTGCGTCGGTGTTGAGGAAGAGGGCATTGTCGTGCAGATGGGTGGTGAAAACGATAGATGTAGCGGGTGATCTGTGAAGCCGGCGGGATTTCTCTCGTTTTATGACCGAGCAAAGAGTAGTAAGGGAGAAGAAAAATCTGGGTGGAACAAAGGAGCGCAGGGCTGTATGTAAATACCTAAATGCCGACAAGGCCAAAGGCGCAGGGCTCATGCGGGCCACTTGTGGATGTACCATAAGGCGACGAGTCCCAAGCAACAGGGCTGACGCTCGTAATCTGAATGGACAGACTATTACAACTAGCTACATGGGACAGGCCGAAGTGGGCTGTGGCCGCCTGACCTTGCAGTGACAGAGCCGTGACCTTGGTGAGGTCAGCAGGGAACTCGGCTGTTTGGTTGGGATGGTGGAGACCCCTGGCAGTTTGTATTGAAGTGGAGGGTAGTGGGTTGTGCTGTGGCTCAGAGGGATTGCGAGGAACGCTGGTCGAGGACGGGATTTAATGCGTGCATGTTGGGAGGCACATGTTCAGTACTAGTGATGGAGTAGAGATGGACCTATCCTGACTAGGTATCGCAGGCTTCGTTCGATGTGCGACTATGTTGGAACCAAACCACGAGATTATTTTGTCGAGGAAAACACTGAAACTCGACGATGCAAGGACGGACTGGGCAGATAATCTGCAGCCACGAGACGTCAAACTGCAATGTACTCGTAACGCGATGACGTGTGAGTGACGAGGGAGAGTCGTCATTTTAGCAAACCTCCACCGACGATGGGAAACACCAAGTTTCTGGAATCATCCTGGGATCGCGATAAACAAGTTCCACTTTAGCCGCGCGCAAGTGCGCTATCATGGGGGATCACGGTGAGTTGGTTGAGGATGTGGAATTGGGGCGGAGGGGGGAGTGCAGGTAACACCCCTCGGGGACCGACCCTCGGGCCTGTTCGGTGCGGGAACTAAAGCTGCCAGGCAGATCGGACTGAACAGGAGGGATCATTTGGGATCTGGGGGACAAAACGGGTCGGGTGTTTGGGGGACTCTTTGGGTCCTGGTTTGATATTTGTCCAGGGCAGCGGATAATGTAGATAGCGGGGAACAGGCCTTAGACGAGCGCAGGAAATTAGGGTTAATGGGATCGGGGTTCGTTGGCCACAGTCCAGAAGGGATCGGATGAGTTTATGGTTTTTTGAGAACAAACCATGCGGATCATCTGCAGGAAGTGGCCCTGTAAAGTGTTATCGCATTGTTGAAGGGATGGTTTGTGACGTTTTTGGTCGTATTGTTTCCTCTTTGGGTGTGGCTGGAATTTCAGACGAGAGCTGAATGAAGGCTTAGCGGTGAGATTGGTGGGCTCTGCCCAAAAGTGTCCGGAGGTATGGAACTGGGAGAATGGGAAGTACGCTAGGTGGAATTAAAACCGATCGACTTGATTGATTAGATGCTTGACATGAGTTCAATGTCCGGATTTGCATTGCATCGGCGCAGGACCCAAGCATGCCAAACCGTGAGTTCAGTGCCAACAGTGGAAAATGACGTCGGGGTTCTCCCTGTCCTGGCCCAATTTAGCCGACTTTTCCCCGCCACTGATGCCGAAACGTGGAACCCTCCACCAGAAGTGGTCTCGGGAGGCTGAGCTGCCTAGCAAGCGTCGAGGCCCACGTTTCCAAGGGGCCATGTGTTTCTCACTCTAAACATCCAAACATCTGCCTTTATTTTTGCCTGCGACAATGCGCCCAGTCTGATTGCTCGACCACTTGATTGTGTTTGAGTCAATGCCTTGATATCCAACTGCGCCATTCCTTTGTGTCGATAAATACATCCTCGAAACTCTCCCCGCCCCTTTCGATCCCCCGACTGCGATCCCAGGGAGCATCCCTCCCATTCTGGCTGGTGACTGTCCGTGGAAACACTCGATCCAGCAACCAAATCGTGAGGCTTGGGGTTCCCAACGCCTCCCCTTCAATATGGCTTCCTACGGCCATCAAGCGCAGCCGCACGCGGCTCCTCGATCCCATCATCATGCTCCATATGGCGTCCCCGTGCCTGCGACAGGTAGCGGTGCCCCGGCCGGTACCTTTGCACCTGGCACTAAGATTCAAGTCGGCGGCCACCGCGTCGTGATTCAAAAGTACCTATCTGAAGGAGGATTTGCTCATGTCTACCTGGTCAAGCTTCCCAAACCTGTGGATGGAACTGATCAAGCTGTCCTTAAGCGTGTTGCCGTCCCTGATAAGGAGGCCTTGCGGGGCATGCGTACAGAAGTCGAAACCATGAAGCGCCTCAAGGGACACCGACCGATTGTCACGTATATCGATTCCCATGCTTCTGAAATGCGAGGAGGCGGCTACGAAGTCTTTTTGCTTATGGAGTTTTGTAACGGGGGCGGTCTCATCGACTTTATGAATACCCGACTACAGCATCGCCTAACGGAGCCCGAGATTCTCAACATTTTTACTGATATTGCCGAGGGAGTCGCATGCATGCACTACCTGAAGCCTGCGCTGCTGCACAGGGATCTCAAGGTCGAAAATGTTCTTATTACCTCGAAGGGTTCTGTCAAGCGATTCAAACTGTGTGATTTTGGTTCAGCTGCACCCCCACGACCCGCCCCTACCACTGTGGTTGAGTGTCGTTTGATGGATGAAGATGTCCAGAAGCACACCACCCTGCAATATCGAAGCCCCGAAATGATCGATGTATACCGAAAGCAACCACTCAATGAGAAATCCGACATTTGGGCGTTGGGTGTACTGCTATATAAGCTTTGCTATTATACGACCCCGTTCGAAGACCAGGGCCAATTGGCCATACTCAATGCCAGCTACAGATTTCCTAGTCACCCTGTTTTTTCAGACCGGCTTAAGAAGCTCATTGGTATGGGAGCTTTATATTTTTCATGTTGCGTTTTACTGACTGGCCTAGCTTCCATGTTGCGAGAAAGCATGCAGTCCCGACCGACTATTTACCAAGTCCTGAAGGAAGGCTGTGCGATGCAGGGCAAGGATGTTCCAATTCACGATGTAAGCTTTATGATTCCCATCTGAGAGCGAAACCTAACTCCTTCGACAGATTTATGCTAGTCGCCCAACCGCCGCCGATTCAGGACGAGTCGAAACCCCGACACAAAAAGATCAGAAATCAGATTCCGCGCCTGTTGTCGGGGCCGTCTTTTCTAGAGCTGCACCAGAACAGCAAGTTATTCCTGATGTGGTTCCAATGAGAAGAGGTCGCCCAACCGCATCTGCGACTACAACCAAGAAGCCAGAAGTGTCTCCTATGAGGAGGACAGACGGTGATCCATTTGCGGCTTTGGACTCCAAGCCTGCTGGTGGACTCGATGAGCTATCATCGCGATTTCCCACTCTTGACCAGTTCTCTTTGTTGCATGACCAAGGGGCAAACTTTGACTTTGATGCGTCTTCACCGACATCGCCGCCTCTTCAGGCCTCTTCGGACATGAACCAGAGGGTCACGGAGAGGTTGGCTGATGAAGCCTTTGCCAAGTCTCCACCGCCGAGGACAACGTCACACACGAGGACAGCATCCAGACCGCACTCGGTGACGCCTGTCGGACATCAATCAGGAATCGCGTCGCCGCCCGTAGAGCCACCCATTTCTAAAGTCACTTCTGCACCGAACATCATCTCTGCATCGAGCATCCCATCTACACCTAGCAGGCCTGAGATTAGCCGAGCCCAATCCATCATCAGCAACAACCCCGAACTTCAAGCTATTTCCTCACAAGCTGGTTCAAGATATGTCTCTACTGGTACGATGACGAGCACTCCTCCACCTGACAGATCTAGCCATCGTCTATCTTCCGACTACTCCCGCTCGGCTAGTATGCCTCGACAGCCTGACCACTCAACAAATCAGTGGAATACAGAGGATCCTCGTGCGGTAAGCAAGTCTCGGGCTCCTGTCTTCCAATCACAACCTGGCCATATACGACATCCATCATCATCGCGACCGTCTTTGGAGGGTGGCCGTCCTCGGGCCGACTTTTTGGAGCCCATACCTCGTTCAAACCCAGTGGCCAATAGGCCACGCCCCTCCAGCACGAACCTCGAAACTCTGGACTTTTTGCGTGAGAATGAGGCTGCCGGACGCCCACCAAGCCGCCCAGCTCAATCGACGTCGCAGGCTCCTTCGCCTGTTCTTGAGCCCTCAGCAGATGAAGATGCACGTCTACCAACTAGTGATATTGACTTCTTGAGGAGCATGGAGGATGCCGAGAAGACTAGGTCGGGTAAGCGAGCAAGTTTGACATCCCTATCCGGGAACAAAAATATTTTGGCTGGCAAGTTTGGGGATGCTTTTAAGCGGTTTGAAGGAAACCCCCCCTCGGGCAGCCAGAGAACCCCGTCGCCAAGCAAGGATGTTGGTCGATATGAATTGACTCCGATTGCCGGCTCTGAAGCTACCGATGGTCGTAGCGATGATGGTCGCATTCATGAAGATGAGGACAACATGACACCTGAGATGCGGCGTGAGATGGAGCGCCTCCAGTTGCAAGAGGAGGAGGAACGTGTGGCTGCTGGACAAGCCGAATACCGAAAGCGCGTCGCAGTTGGCAACACCGGACCAGCTGTTCCACCCAAGAACATTGGTGGGGCGTCTCGTGCCGTGAGCATTCAGAACCGAGTTCAGAGCTTACTGAATGAAGAGCACCGACCTTCGCCGGTACAACGGACTGCCTCGGGCTACGGCAAGTACACAGATGATCCCGACGGTGGCGGCAAGCCGTTGCCGGGAGTTCCTAGGAAGCCGTTGACTATCCAAAAACCGCGTGTGGAGCCTTCCTCGCAAGGTCGTGGTCCGTCGGCGGTTGTCGGCAGTTCAACCGCACCTCCGAAGCCCCCGAGGAAACCCATGCATCTGAACAGTATCCCCACTGGCAATCGCCCGGCCTCACCGCCTAAAATGGACCGACCGGCTACTTCATCGGAGCGGCTCGTCGCTGTGGATCTTCCCGGGCAGCCGGTGCTAGACATGTCAGCTAAGGAGAAGGACGATTACATTCAGGACTTTTCAAAGCGATTCCCTAGTCTTGGGGCAATCGAGATGGTGGAAAGGGAAATTACTTCTGACAACGCCCGCTCGGGACGATGATGCCGTGAGGGCTAATATGCGTATAGCGACGCATCAAAAATCGGTCAGGACATACAATTGAATATACTCGGCGTTTAGCATCGCATTTTTTTCATCCTCCATTTATCTGACTATATCTAATGTATTGATTTTAAAGTCTGTGTGATGTCATGGAAATTTATGTAGAACTCGGGGTTATGCATTTAGGCTAGCTTATCTTATCGGCCACCTAATTTTTTTTTCCTAGGACTCGACCTTCATCTCGGATTCACCTGGCAGATTCACTCTAGGTACAACACAAACAACACGACACAATATGGCTAAAAGAAAGAGACAGGCCGTCGCACAGAGCGAACCCGCTGCTGAGAAGCCTTCCAACAAAAAGGCCAAGTCGAATGAACCAAAAAAGACTAAGCAAGCAAAGCAATCAACCACGACTTCCACAGAGACTGTCCAGATCGTGGTGGGGTCTTACGATCGAATTCTACATGGATTGACTGCGACAATTGGACCCAAAGATGAGGCTGAATTCGCGGATACTTTCCTGTTCAATGCGCACACCTCTGCGATCCGTTGCGTGGCCGTGTCGCCTGTGTCGGCCCCTATCCCTGGCCAGTCGCAAAAGGTCATGCTAGCCTCTGGCAGTACCGACGAGCGAATCAATGTTTACAACTTATCGGCCCATCCACCAAACCGCAAGAACCAAGAAATGTTGGCCAAGGTGGCCCCTCGACCCATTCTCGAGAACCCCAAAAACCGAGAGGTTGGCGCATTGCTCCACCACTCGTCAACGGTGACAAGCTTGTGCTTTCCTACGCGCTCAAAGCTACTGTCGTCGAGCGAGGATTCAAACATTTCCGTTACGCGAACTCGAGACTGGTCTCTTCTCAGTAATATCAAAGCCCCCATCCCGAAAGCACACGGCCGACCAAGTGGTGACACGGCCCCATTTGGGGGCACGCCATCGGGCGTCAACGACTTTGCCATCCATCCCAGTATGAAACTGATGATTAGTGTGAGCAAGGGCGAGCGAGCCATGCGGCTGTGGAACCTGGTGACGGGAAAGAAGGCTGGTGTGCTCAACTTCAGCAAGGAGATGCTCCAGGAAGCTGGTGAAGGCAAGCATTCTACGGGCGAGGGTCGACGCGTGATCTGGGGCAACGTGGACGGTGCGGACGAGTTCGCCGTCGGTTTTGACCGAGACATTCTGGTATTTGGCATGGACAGTGTGCCCAAGTGTCGCGTGATGGGCAGTATTCGAACTAAGGTTCACCAATTCTCATATGTCTCGGTGGACGAGAACAACGACTTTTCTGTACTCGCAGTGTCTACGGAGGACGGCCGAATTCTATTCTTTTCCACCAAGGATGACGACCTTTCAAGGCTGGGCAAGAGTGAAAAGGAAGACAACAAGTTGCCTACTGCCAAGCTGCTGGGTGAGATTGGTGGCAAGGAGGGTGGTGTTCAAGGGCGAATCAAAGACTTCGTGGTGGTTAAGAGCGCCGAAGAGCCATCAACAATGTTTGTGGCAGGTGGTAGCAGCGATGGGCGCATCCGATTGTGGAGAGTTAAAGGCGCCGAACTTGTTCACGGCGATGGCAAAGCGGCGTCGACCAAAGAAACCAAGCTAGTGGGCCAAAAGGGGAAGCTGTTGGGAACCTATGAGACACAGAACCGAATCACATGCATGACAGCATTTTTGATGGTGCCTCGTTCAGAAGGAGCTGAGGACAGCGAGGATGAACTGGTGGATGAGGACGAGGATAGTGATGACAGTGACGACGAGTAGAGGATGGTGGTATTGTGGGCAAAAAAAGCGAGTACTTGGCAGTTGTACAGATAGCCAAAAATAATAGAAATATTGATACCTGCACGTTGTGAGTAACTGAACACACAAACGCCCCTGTAGAGTGAATGAGTGTCATGATGATATGTAACCGATGCAATGCAACGCTAGTATGTACATGCAGAATTGGACGCCATTGCAGATGTATCACGCAGTCATGATAACCATGGGCCACGATGGTATTGAAAATCACATGTCAATCTGCGCCGTGATCCGACATCGCGTATACCGTCAGCCAACCGGGACAAGCCTCATTCGACAGGCCCAGGTCTGTTGTGCATTTTACCTGCAAGTGTGCGTCGCAGTGCGGCAGGCCCTGTCAGCTCCGCTGGTGTTTTTGGCCTTCGAAAGCACCAGGCAATGCTGACGCCGACCCAACCAACAAGGGGCACCCCCGGTCCCACACCCTGAACGAATCTTTGTTGGGCTGGCTGGTGCGGTGTCGATCAATCCAAGAGGTGGACTGGACCTGTTCGGCGGTCTCGGAATTCCCATGCTCAATCATCCATGTGCGGTGGTGACCATGATCGATCAGCGACACGACACGACACTACACGACACGACGACAGACATGGTTTCGGGCGTGCTGCGTGCTAGTCTGGCCGGAGTTTAGGGTTCGCGTGCAGCTGGTCAGCCCCGGCCGCCACAATGTGCGCCTTCATGCGCCTGGATCTTATCCCGCTGTTGTGTGTCTTTCCCTGTGTGGCGAGAAGGTGGAAATGGAATTGGAAATGTGCCGCCCGTGACACTTTGTGGGGTAGGTTGGTGCTAGCCAGGTGAGACACTGTGACAAGAACCAGATACGGATACGGCTGATCCAGACGGGGACGTGTTGCTCTTGTCCCGCAAGGACTGCCACCGCCCTGGGTCTTGGCCTATTACAGCGGCTACATTGTCGGGCCTGAGGTCATTTCTCAACTGTCCAGTGGTGAGAAGCCTGATTTTCAGTGGGCGTTTGTTCACTGGAAGCGGGGTCGTTTAGTGGTCGCATGGCGCGCACGCCCGCGTCCCCACTGCCGCTTGCCGGTGGAGGGCTTCTCGGGGGGGGGGCCCTGTGGGGAATAGGGACGACTCGGGGCTAGATTTGCGAGTGCATGTGATCGGGAGCATCCAGAAGACTCCCAACACTGCAGCTAAGCAACCCCGTTATTTTTCCATGCAAGGTTTGAGTTTTGGCAACGCATATCGTATAACTAAAGCGCCTGAAATGCTGGGATGACAGGCTCCGTTGTTACCTGCCAGCTGGGCCTCGCCCGGGTACGTACATGCCGGTCATGCGGTCGATGGAACGGTCGAGTTTCACGCGCCTCACGCTCCTCACCTCTCGATGGCTCCCCATAATGAAGGCGACCATGGCTCACTCCTACCACCACTTCCCCATTCCCCAGTAGTAGCACGTGGGTTCCATCAAAAGGAAATGCACTTGAGCTCATAGCTTTTCTTCCATTTTCCCCTCTCCCTTCCCCCATCTGCTTCTCCCCTCTGCTATTCTATTCTGCTTGTTGTTTCGTATCCAATTCATTCCCAATTTGGGACGAAAACGCGGCGGAGACGCACCATACTTACGTCCCTCGACCTCGTGCCAAAGCAACACCAGGGTTCAGCTCAACCCCTCTCAAAATCTCGACTGTCTCATTTTATTCTCCCGGCTTATCTTCAAAACTTAATACGAAGAATTCTGAGGTGTGAGCAACACAATAGCAGGCAGCCAAAACAATTGATTTATCAGACCTCGTCTTTCTTTTTCCGCTCTGTCCGGAGACATTGGCTTCATTTCGGACCCCCCGGTTGGCTAACCCGAAAGCCACACGTCCCGAACACAGAGCTCGTCAGACCTGTTCGCTTTTTTAAATTGACACAACTTCCACCGCCTTGCATTCCCCGGCCTGCTACTTAGGCTCCATCAGCATTCTACATTACCCACGACCCATCGGCCATTTACTCTGGTGAGCGACGTGCAATCTGGGTGGAGGGTGATTTCGTCTATACGCAGCACCCAGCCTAATTACACATCCTGGTCACGCTACTGACCATACATCTCAGGGCCACCTTCGGTGACATTTGACAGCCGCCCACCATCTTTTTTTCTTCCAACTTTCAACCCACAAGATACCAGTTACTTAATACATCACCATGGCTGAAGACGGGCCCCCAATCATAAGGCCAATCCCCCGGCGACCATTTACCTTGAATCTCGACCTCAACCTTACAAGTCCAACTCCCCCCGATCAAGATTCAAGCCCGGCAACGCCAAACCGAGCAGAATCAACAAACCTGCGTTTCCTTCAACCGACCCCCGAACCGCTCTCCTTGACCCGACCTCAATCCTTCAAAAACCTTACCTCCGGGGCCCTTTTTGGAATATATTCCCCAACAGCTTCGGCAGACAACATCTTTACCGACCAGGAAGAGCTCGACACTCCTTGGGGCACTGGGGCTCGCACACCAATTAGGAGACCAAGTGTTGACGATGCTACCTATGAACTTATGCGCGACCGGTCACATGCTATTCGCCGTCGTTCCTCGCTTCGCCCGAGCGAGCCTCCAATTCTATCATTGTCGACACCTTCGCATATTTCGCTTGCTCTGAGGAGCCTATTACTTTTTGTCCTTGGTGTTGGTTATGGCGTTCTCGTGACAACCACTCGCTTTCACAGCCAGTCTGGGAAATTGTCGTCGTTTACCGAAGGTATCATCCGACCGGCTTACAATTGGACTCACCTCGTCTCCTGGGGAGTTGCTGGCGTGATCCTTGGCCGATTGCTGCCGTGGTTCGATCGAGTATGGGCGCAGTCGGTTGGCGAAGAAGAGGATGACGTCGCAGTGGTGGAAAAGGATGGTGTCCCCACCAAGGACCCTGACCCAAGCACAGACTGGGCGCTCGTGATCCGAGCAGTTGGTGCCTTTGTCGGCATTCTCTTTGCTATTGTATGTACCTGACCAACATCGCATTCGCCATCATTCACATGGAAGCTAACTCGTACTCTAGCGAAAGGTGGCCTGGGCGTCCACCCTTCAGGTGTCCCTATCCCTTGCTCTGGTTAACCCCCTTATGTGGTGGCTGATCGACCGCTCAAAGCCCGGGTTCGTTCTCTCGGCCGCGGTCGGACTCGCAGGCTCCGTGCTTCTCCTCGGTGTGAACCCAGAAATTATGCCGACTCCGTCCGGGTTCTCTTTTGCAAACAATTCATCCACCGAGGCTTCCTCCTATGATGACCTGCTTACTCTTGGCGGACTCGCCCAACCACAGACGGTTGAGATGGGAGTTTGGATGCTCAGTGTGCTATTTTGCAGCTGTGTCTGCTTCGGCAACATTGGCCGACGCCTAGCTATGGGAAGGTCCACAGTAGTCAAGGGCCGATGGGCTGGAGTTCAATGAAGAAGGAAAGGAGCAGGCATGTACGGTTAGGGTCAGAGGCACGGCAAAGACCACCTAATTTCCTTGGTAACTGGCGAATTCCCCCTTTTCGGTCTTGGTTATATGGATATGAGATTTTTTGAAACGGTTTATTGGGTGGTTTTTTTCCCCAGTTGGTTATATGGGATGGTGAATTCGGGTAGGATTGGGTCTCAAAGATGGGTATGGTGGCAAATGGCCAAAGGCCGGGATTCAAATGGTCACAGATTTATGATGACTTCACAGCAGGCGCCTACAATGCATGATAGCTTCGAGATTCTGAGCTCGCCCCCATGGGGCCTGGGGCTCTCTCGAAGGCTCAAAATACGATGACGCATTACAAACCTGACATTTGGCCCAATTGCCGCCGCCATTATCCCTCCCTTTGCATTTGAAATCCAACCCGGTTTCCCATATTTCATGTCTTCTTGAGGCCTGTCCGCCGCCATCCACTAATAGCCCACACAATGTTCTCTTATTACTAGTTTCATGATCTACATCCCTGTTCGACAAGCTCCTCGACGACCATTAGGAAGAACAGGCCTTGCTGACGGCCTCGCAAACTGCATTTGATCGTTTACGGACGAGATCGCCAAAGTCGATTCGGGAGAGACCCAACATGACCAGCATGCCGGGGTTTTGGATCATCTCGTTCGCAGTTATGGTGCGGGTACAGACATCTTGGAAGGAGAGGGCGGCGGCGTGGGCTCCGGTGGCTACGCATGTTAGTAAGCGGATAGGTGAGTTCTGGGGGCCATGGTTGCCAAGAGTTCGGCAATGGTGAGGACATACCGCCTTCGTTCGGGGGGATCTGCTCAGGGTGCTTGGTAGGGTGCCCATTCTGGATGTTGTCGAGCTCAGTCATGATGTAGTGAGAGCGCTTGACAAAGTCCCAAACATGGAACAGGTTTCGTGGAGGGTTTGGGGGTGTCCAAGACGAGTGCTGCTCGAGCGCCTCGACGAGGGCGGACAGAAGAGCGGTGATTTCCTCCCGGACCTCTGGGGCAGGGATGGCCTGAGGGGCCTTGGGGGAGTTCATTAACGAGGTAAGCATGGTGGATGATTTTAGGGGGTATTGATGTATGAGGGTGCGGTGAGGACTTGTTATGATGTGGGTGTTATGAGGGATCGGGGTTGGTGGGCTGTTGAGACTGGGAATAAGAGGAGAAAATTAGAGAGGAAGAAAAAAACAGTCGAGCCCAGAATAGGAGAAGAACAAGAAGAGAGAAGCGAGGGGAGCTGAGGTGAGGAGGCGTGAGGCGTCCTCGTTCCGAAAAGCTTCCCCTTCCCCGCTAAGGGGACGATACGACGCGACCCTGAGACGCTGGAATTGGGAGAACTGTTCTGTGGCCAGAGGCCCCCCCCTCCCCTATTGGATCTAGACTCTTATCAAGTCTCCTTCGGGAGCCCTGTTCAAATGCAATTGCCGTCCCTTCTCGGCTTTAGTCGCCGCTTTTGTTACCGCCATTTTGTAAGTACTGCATTGCGAAGTAATGCACGCGACCAGCTACTATGTGTACGGAATAAATACCTGGCAAGGGTTCTGATTCAGGTTTAAGGCCAAGGTACGACCGGTCGAATAAGCGAGGAAGTGGGGCAAGACCTGTTTTTTTCCTTTCTTTTTTTATCTGTCCATTCTCAGGTACGAAACTCAGGAATCCTCACTGACCAGCCTTTGGCATGTCTTACTGTGCTTGTCGCCGTTTGTGGGCGTGCAAGGGAGTGAGCGTTTGGCTAGATTGCACAGTGCGATGAGATGCCATGGCGCGGTGCAACCCGTGTAAGCGGGGAATATTTTAGTATTACGGCTGGAAGTAAGCGGCATAGCGCCATGTCAGCCACAATGCTGGCCGATGTACTCATGTTCCTGCCGACGCATGCTACATTCGCTGACATTTGACTCGGGGCAGAGCAGATGAGATCTCTCGGGAGAGAAGGGTGATCTAAGCGTGTCCTCGCTAAGAGAGAGAGAGAGAGAGAGAGAGAAAAAAAAAAGGGTTATGTGGCCCTCTTGAGAAAGTGGATAGCACTGTCATTCGAGCACGTTAATTCATCGACGGTGGAGAAGAGAAGCACAGCGATGCTGCATGGGTAGGTGCTTGGGTGACGAGTCGATGCTGAATCTTGTGTGTCCTGGCATAGTGGTGGCGACGGCGGCGGCGGCGGCGGAGATGGAAAAGACGCACGCACAGGCCCCTAGATCCAGCCACAAAGGGCGAGAGTGACATGCGTTGGCATGTGACGGAGGGTCCCGTTCGGTTCTAACAGCTTTAAAGCCTTGGGCATTGCCATCAAATCTCGGGAATCAGACGATTTAGTAAGGGGCCAGGTTTCATATAGAGCCTAGAACATCTTTCCCCCCCGCTGGCGGATTTTGTTTTCGGTGGAGGCTTGGCGGGGGGCCTTTTGGTCAAACATCGAGTCCATGCCGATGGCCAAGAACTCAACCGGGTGTGGGAAGTGAGGTTAGGCTAGGCTAGACCGCACTCCAAAGTAAACCGAGGCCAATCCCGTTGTCATCGTTCGAAGACGTCAAAGGCTGATCGAGCCAGTGATCAGCGCCGCCGCCGATACAGGTTGCAGGGGTTACAACTGTGCACGGCACCTGTACTTCGAGTCGATCTTCCGAGTCTATCTATCATAGGCCTTGGCCTCATCTTGGTTCTGGTATAAGTTGAAATATTCTTAATTTCATTCTCAAATGAGATTCTCCCCATCTCTCTCTTGTATAGAGAGGTCTTAGATGACACCGATTCAAGAGGTAACAGATTTCTCAAAATACACGTATCAAAAACCCTTTTGCTGAGTTCTCCCCTGCGGCGTAGACTCAGCGGGTCTTTGATGTTAAAAAAAAAAGCAAACATGGCCAAGCCAAAACCCCAAACCAAGGGTCCGACCCGCTTATTTGTGCATAACAGAATGAACTGCAGGCGGCAATCCTGTGCATTTTTATTCGTATCTTCTACTATCTTCTTTTTTGACCTGGGTTTCCATTGCGCATCCATATTAGTGTCCAATCATCGGTTTCAAGTGTTTTCAAGGGAAGCCGATCCAAGCTTTGACGTTACATTTTCACGTCGTCATTGCCCCATGTCGTGGGAGAGTGCTTGCAGCTAATCCTACCAAGACCGCATCCTTCTTGTTCTCGATCCGGACAGCCACACCTTAAAAGTCAAAGTCATTGAACTAGGCAAGGATCGGACAACAGAGACAATGACGGAGGAGAACACTCGGCAAAGAATTTGTTTTGGAGAGGTTGAGAAAATGGAATAAGCTACCAAGAGCGAACAGTCTATAATTTATTTGATGCTAATTCTATGGATTTCCTGATGATCGGGGAAGTGCCGGCGTGTCTGAAATCCAGGTCCCGCTTGTGCCATCGGTTGCCAAGAAACACAAAGACGATTGAATGACGATAATGTTTGGTGATTTGCCCCCCCTCTTTTGGACCCTCTTATTCACACCCTGGCAACCCAAAGTCTATCACTCGTGACTAGTTGCTATGATGCAGACAGGGTCGCGGGGATAGACCCTGGTGGACACCATGCCATATGATGGCAAGTTATGACATTCATTCTCCAGGAAAAGGATGAAAAAGAGACTTTCGTATTCCGAAGGGTGATCCAGGGGTCAGCGTCGCATTCGCATGTCATCATTCCAATTCGTCAGACGTGGTCCTCTCTCTTTGTCCCTCTTGGTCCGCTCCTTGTGGGTTTTACCAATGACGACAACGACTTGTCAGAGAACCCAACGAATAGCATCCAGCGATGCCCTCTGGTTCGCGCCGAAGCTTCATGGGCTTGAGGAATTGAACAAGAGAACTGATTAATTTGAGGGAACTATTAGTTATGCAGCAGTCTTTCTTTGTTCTTCACAAGTTATTCCCCGCAACCTCGTCCCCTCCCCTCCACTCCGTCCCCTGCTCCTCGAAACTGGAACAGGGTGCAAGGCGCCGCCAATCCGCAGCGGGCGCAGCCGTAGCGTCGATGTTGGTGATGGGACATTTGGGCATCCGGATCGCTCAAATGAGGGCGCCATCGCTCTTTTGCTCCATCACCAGAGCCCGCAGCCCCAGTTTTTCCTCTTTTGTCGTTACACAAATGACTGCTCGAATCGCATCCGAGCCGAAAGGGAATCTCGAGCTACTGTGTAGAACTCAAGTATCGTGTACCTCTGTTGCGCTTCTTCCATGTGGAAGTTGCCGCGCCGTCGCCGTCACCATCTCGCGGTTTGAATCATCCATTTTGGTGCCTCTCCCCTACCCCTGGCTGAGACTTTCAGAGCACCCTCCACGCATCTGACGAAGTCGATTTTCGCATCCTCCATACATGCAGCATGCAGTCAACTGTGATGGTTACACCCCAGCACTGCGTGCCGGTGCAGCAGGCCGACGTCATGGAGCCCCAGGTAATCCTCGGGAATGCCCTCATGCTCGTCCCGCTCAGGGTCTCCGATCATCGTCCCCCGCGGTGGCCATGACGTGATGGCTTTCCAGGTCCCATCATGCAGTCTCTGGCCGTGACGCCACTTGTCTTACACATCCTAGCTCTCCACCACGCAGGGTCCAAACGAAGACCCATCCCATATGCCGCAGAGCCTACTGACGCTTCTCGAAGTAGCCAGTACCCACCGACGACTTGGCCCTGCCACCACCCTCGCCAAGGTTTTTTTTCTCACCATCGGCCTTCGTTGTCCAGACGTGTGACGCCTAGTTTTGTTGTAGCCAGGGCAGAAGGGGACGAGCCGACTACGAGCCGACTCGCGTATGTGCCTCCACTCATAATAAAAGCAGCCCAGCCTGCCCTGACAGAAAAAAGTAGGGCTGTCGACCTATATAGTGTGCTTGCAGGACCCCATGGAATCGCGAACTCTGTGGTCTGCTTATGACGATTTGGTTATGCTAACAATCGCGTAATTTCTCTGCCATATATCCTACATATTAGAACACCCGATTTCTTCTTCCCCATCCCACACACGCCCATCGCCGCTACCCACTCACAGCCGCTGGACCCTCTCTCCACCACAGCTCCGACTCCCCGCGTACCCGCTGGTACACTCGCCAAATCGCCAACCTTCACCTATCCGTGCCCGTCGCATCGCTTGGTCGATAACAGCCCACCAATGCCCGGCGCCCTTCTAAATCGAGAGACGCCAGCATCCTAGCCTAGAGCTTCGATGATCGGCTTGTATATGGCAGGTCCTCGCCTATCGGACTATGCTGTTGTTGCTCCGTCCTTTGATGACAACCATCGTCTCCCGTCTCCACCAACTTCTGCAGTGTCACCGCCGTGAGAACGTCTAGACTCCCGGCTCCCCGGCCTAAACTTTCCTCCCTCCACGTTCCGGAGTGTACCTCGATAATCCCTCGTTTCACCTCCCCTCACGAACCAAAACCCCGACGTCATCTGGAGATATTTCCTTTGTCCTTTCATGCCGCCGACAACGGCACCCAGACCACTTCCCGGTCCCCACGAGTCGCGGGGCGACCTAGACGCCGAGTCCGACTTCAGCCCCGAACCGGCCCTCGACCTCGACCTCCTCGACCCCAGGCTCTCAGACACCAAACCACCACCACCTGCGGCAGTCCTTGGGCCTCGCGACCTCGTTCGACTCTTCCAATGCCACGTCTGCTCCGTGCCGTTGCGCGAACCCGTCTGCCTCCCATGCGGTAACAGCATATGTCGGGGCTGCTTGCCCGAAACCCATCTGCGTACCAACATCTCGTACCCCGCCATTCCCACTCGCCTGCGTGGTTTCCGATGTCCCTTTGCCGATTGCGGCAGAGAGCATGCCCTCGAGGATTGCGGTGTCGATGTGGTCCTAAATAAGGCGGCGCAAAGCCTCAGAGATGAGATGGACAGGAGGAAAATAGAAAATGTTGATTCGGCAGTCTCAACACGCATATTAATGCAGGATCCTTGGGCCACGGCTGGCGTCCCGTCTTTGAGAGACGATGATGGTGGTTCGCGGGTGGTGCAGGGCGGGCGACTCGTATCGACTTACACGCTCGCGGAAGAGGGAAACCTCGGCCATACGGAAGATGTCACGTACGACCAGGTTTCAAACGCCTCCAATGAGGATAGCGAGGATGATCTCATGTCCAAAATTCAGGAGAGCACGCGCGCAGAGATGGACTGTCAAGTATGTTACGCTCTTTTCTGCGACCCCCTAACAACGGGCTGCGGACACACCTTTTGCCGCTCCTGTCTTCATCGCATCCTCGACCACTCTCGGTACTGTCCTATATGTCGTCGCCAACTTGCCATCAACCCCCTTCTTAATCGTTCGACATGCCCCTCTAACGAGACATTGACCCGCATTATCGAGACGCTCTGGCCTGACGAAGTCAAAGCCCGTCAAGAGATCATTGCTGCTGAGAGCGCTAGCCAACTAGACGACTATGACTTTCCTCTATTCGTCTGTACCCTGGCGTTCCCTCGCATGTCGTCGTTTCTGCATGTCTTTGAACCTCGATACCGCCTCATGATCCGCCGTGCCCTGGAAGGAAACCGCACTTTTGGCATGGTTCTGCCCAAGCGACCTACAGGACCAGACGACAGAGACTTCCAGGATCTAGGGACGCTGTTGCGCATTGTCAATGTTCAGTACTACCCCGATGGGCGTAGTCTTATCGAAACAGTTGGCCTTTCCAGGTTCCGGGTCCTTCGCCATGGCTACGTCGATGGGTATATCGTGGGCAAGACGGAGCGCGTTGATGACGTGAGTTTGGAGGAGGAGGAAGCTATGGAGGCGGCCGAGGCTGTCTCGCAGGAGCACCAGGCCGTCACCCCTACGCCCACAGATGCGGATGATAAGCCGTGCCACGAGGATGAATCCGAAGAAACGTCTTCCAACCCGGACCAAAACCCTGGCCCAACCACGCCAGCCGACATTGAGGCAATGTCAACACAGGGGCTAATGCAGTTCGCCTCCGACTTTGTAGAGCGTATGCGACATCAGAGCGTTCCCTGGTTAACGGAACGCATGTTGTCCATCTACGGCGAGTGTCCAGAGGACGCTGCCATCTTCCCTTGGTGGTTCGCCAGCATACTCCCTGTCAAGGAAGTTGAAAAGTACCGCCTACTAGGCACCTCGAGTGTCCGCGAACGCCTCAAGATCTGCTGCTTGTGGATCATTGAATGGGAAGCGTCTCGGTGGTAAGTTAATTCTCACACCTACATTGTACAACCGTATATGCATTCTCTCTTAAAGCTGCATCACACCCCGTCACCGACGTCAACCCCGCCTGCATGCTCTTTGTGCTCGCTGTCGCCGTCCTTTGATGAGAGTTTAAGCTAAGATTATGCACTCGTGCTACAGGCCCAAACTAATCAATCTCCTGATAGGTCCCTCACCAACTGCACAATCCTCTGAGTAAATGTCGTGTTACGCTTTTGTCGAGCGCTGTTGTCCGATTTCTCCCCACATTACTGCTTCTTCGCATGGGGGTTTGTACCAAGAGAAATTATGAAAGATGCTGTCACGAATAAAAACAAGACACAGCAGCCAGATCCTTTTCCTATTGGCATGATGGGTGACGCGAGAGTTGAGAAGGCGCGTGCGCGTGGAGGACATTTTGCGAAGCGGAAAATACGGCATTATTGAATCTACTGTCTATGGAACTCCTGTTGATACCACTTTTACATATACATTAGATGCATTCTGTCAAAAACTCCAAATAAGTGACCCATCACCAGTTTTCGGCGGCGCCCCCTGTGTCGGCTGCACACGAAGGGTCTCCCCAGTTCGGCGGGCATGCAGCCGACGGTGTATCAACCCAAGTCCCAGGCATAATGTTACTCTTCGTTTCGCCGTTGAAGTTGTCCTCAGCATTTTCTTCCCAGCTAGTAGAAACAGGCACCTTGTCACTGGACGGTTGGCTATGATGGTGGTTCCAATCTTCCGGTCCGTATCTGTGCTGAGGGAACGTGTCTTCACCCCAATGCTTCCCCTGCTTCCTCTGTGTACCGTTGCTCCTGTGGGAGCCGTGATTCGAGCCTCCGCTCCAGCCGCCCTGGTTTTGTTGGCTGTGTGATGATCCCCTCCATTGGTCTGACTTGCGGTCCTGGTCTCCCTAGGTCCCGGCCGGGTCGCCAGCTCCATCGTTGTGGTTAGACCACCTTTGGTTGGATTCCGGCCCATCGCCCTCTTGTGCGGAAGGATTCGTTCCCGAGGCATGGCGACGGCTAGCGCTTCCATATGCGCTGAATTGTGAACGAGCTCGCGAAGGGTTGTAGTATGGGTTCTTGGATTTCTAAGTAATGTCAATATATGATCGTAACTAAGCGACAAACAAGCGCACCTTGCCATCATCCGGGCTGACATTATTCAACCCGTTTTTTTCTTTGTCCTTATTAGATGGAGGAGGTACAAGCGCTCCGGACATGTATGGCCCGTTGTCGATCCTAGTCTCCTGGCCCCCTTGCTGGGTGACATGCGGGCCTTGGGGAAACTGAGGGAACCCAGGCGGAGGAACCATGCCTGTCCAATGACCCATGGGCATACCCTGGGTGATGGGCACATTATTGTATCCATAACCTTGTTGCAATGGTTGCAGCTGTGGTGGTGGCATTTGCTGAGTATGGAAGCCATGCAAGTACGGGTTGTGAGTTGGATGTGGAGTTCCAATTGGAAGAGGCTTCGTATTGCTCTGATTGGGGTAGAGGGCATAGCCGTGATTGTTGCCATAGGCAGGCCCATAGTATACCCTGACCACATTGTGTGAGGAATCATAGTAGGCATTAGGGGGAGGATCCATCGGGCCCTCTACGACGCGCTCCGTCTGAACTACCTCAGCGCGAACTGGCTGGATGAGGTTTGGGCGACGAATGTTTGGCTCGGGAAATCCTTCTGGCTGGTCCGTCTTCTTCTTTTTTTTTTCGCCTTTAGCCTTTGAATTCTGGGGCTGTGGTTCCTCTGATGGAGACAACTGAACTTTCTTTTCCTTTCGCCGCTTCTTCTTGTTCGAAGTAGGCTCCTCGTCCCCTTTCTCGGCTTCATCGTCGGCCTCAACACCCGATTCGGGTTGCGGCTCGGCCTCGGGCTCTGATTCAGGTTCTGGCTCAGGCTTTTTCTTAGGGGATTGCTTCTTTTTCTGCTTTGGCTCATCGTTCTCTTTACCCTCCTTGTTGCTAGGCTGCTTCTTGGTCTTGGGTGGGGTCTCTGGTTGGGACTCAGATGCTTCGGTGGCTGTGTCGGACTCCTCACTCTTCGCGTCGTTCTTTTTAGTCTCTTTGTTCTTTTGTTTATCTTTCCCCTTGATTAACTTTTCGGGCCTGATGCTCAGGGCATCCTTGGATGGCTCGGGCGTCTTACCATCTGCGTCTGAACCATTGCCTTTCTTGCTTCCACCCTTCTTGCTGGTTCCACCGTTCTGCTTCTTTCCTTTGGTGGAAGAGGCGTCGGTCTCTGAATCCGAAGTTTTGATATGTGTATCGCTGTCGCTTTTTGCGTGTTTCTTGCATACTCTACCCAACATTTCCCGTCCCTTAGCACAGCTCTCGCACTTACACGTAGGATGAGGATCAGAATCATATTCGCTGTCAGATTCTGGGGCTGGCTTTTGTTTCTTTTTTTGCTTCTTGTTTTTCAAACCCTTTTCTGAATTATCCGATGTCTCGGCTTCGGAATCTGTTTCCGCCTCAGCGCCAGAGTCAGAGGTCTCTTCGGGTTCAGGCGGAGTTGGGTTGGCCTTCTTCTTCTTCTTCAGGGCCGATTTTATGGGTGCGGGTTTAGCACTTTCCTCAAATCGAACCTTTTTGATCACTTCTTCCTGGTCTTCTTCTACAGCTTCTTCTGTGGCCTCTTCTTTGG
>NAGG01000625.1:0-39031 GCA_003031705.1 Calonectria naviculata
ACAGCGGGGATTCCCCGGTCGTCACCGACCCGAGTACTAATCCGCCCCTTACCAGCTTGACTATGGGAGAGCGGACGGAATCCCGTATTTTCTAGTAGGTATAGTCGTATGTTGCAGGAAGCTGTGCTCAAAGGTTTATAAACTCGATTCCACCATAATCCAACATGGAGCGGGTCAATTCCTAGTCTATTCCGACTCAGTAGTGCCCAGATGACAAGAACTTGTTCACAACGCTTATTAAAAAAGAAGATACTGCACCAATAATTCTTCCACCAGCATACTCCAATGACAGACAATCAATCGAGTAATAATGGAAAAGACTTAAATTTAAACTGGATTATGTGTATCAAGTGTTTCAGGCTACTATGAACTCATTTCTTTTTTTTTTTTTTTTTTTGCGTATAGGGTCAGTGGTCGCGTAGTCATCAGTGCGTTTGGGAGTGACATCTATGACGGGTTGCGGGCTCATTCATATTATCCGAAATACCAACAGAAGTGAAATTGGATTTAAATCCAGGTTGGATTTCTCCGTGGAGGATTGCACGGGAATTTGCTCGATTCAACCATTCGAGAGCCAGTCATTATCTCAAAACACTGCAGCTTCATGATATTACTATCAACCCCTGTATCATTTTCCCTACCGCTAGTGCGTCATAGACTAGAACTAGCAATGATAATTAATAAATAGGAATTTTGATGCTATCTAATTTGTAATCCCACGTGTCCAAAGACAATTGATCGTACTCGCATTTCGGAATAGTGCTATTATCCTGCCAGCGAGGACGTGACGGCCAGGGACATATCTGGGCGTTTTGGCCGGCGTTCTCCCCCAAGATAACCGTGGCATTCAGGGTGACAGGTGCATTTCCGTTCTCAACCCAATCAATCATGACCGCAAGGTTAGTCTGTGGGAAGGCTGCGTTTGGCTGGTAGATATTAGGCTGACAATGCCCGGCACCAGGAAGCATGTAGAAGCGATAGAATTGGCTAAGCGCATCAACGCTCTCATTATAACTGAGGCCAGGGTACATGATCGTGCGTACCGCGTTCCAATAGTGAACGGACGAACCAGCTGGAAGTCCACCTTCCGACTCGCCGTGGTAATGAATAATCTTTCCACCGGCGGCTTGAAAGGGTGTCAAATCGGGCCAGGTAGCTTCCAGAGTATCACTGTATAGTTGTAAACCTTTGATAACCCACTCCCTAAGCGTAGCAAAGGTGACATTTTCTAGCTTATAGCTAGTCTGCTGCTTGAGGAAATATGAAACCCAAATAGTGCCAAATTCCGGAAGCACAGGAACCCACGAGCTTGTCTCGTTGTCAAAACGGGTTTGAGCGTCCTCGAAATCAGCAGCATACTGAATGGGCATGTACATTTTCTTCCCCTCTGAATCAACCCATCCATCCAAGATTCGTTGAACGAAGGACACCGTTTCGGCCGATATTGTACCATTCTGTGCCGGGGTATACCAATCGACCTTTGAGCCTGGGACGCCACCGTACCCAGTATTTGTGGCGCAGTGATAAGGCTTGCCAATTAGGGATTTGATATCAAAATGCAGTCTGCATAAATCAGAGCGAGCAACAACACCATCCTCCAATCCGTCCAGCGGGTCACATGCAGCCGTAGTTAGGTTCTGAATTGTTTCCAACTCGCAGGGGGCCGGGTAGTAGCTCAAATTGTTTTGGAGCACACCTGGCCACAAATGAAATAGCTGGGCAAAGCTGAGGCGAATGGCTGGAGAACCAACAATGACACCATCAAACAGGTCAGGAAAGCGCTGAACTTGGCTCCACCCTTCTCGTCCGCCTTCAGAGCATCCTTGGTAATAGGAAAACAAATTAGAAGAATTGAAGAAGTTCCTCGTGAGTTCCTTGCCCAATGTGGTCATCTCGTAGATAGCTTGATATCCGTGCATATGCACAGCTGGCCAATTCAGGGTACCATTTGCCAAGAGGACCTTGTCGGAAATGGCGCCGTCAAATGAGCCATAGCCTCCGTCAGTCTGGCCGGTAGTGGCGCCATACATGACGCCACCGGGAAGAGCCGACTCACCGCTGTTGATGTGGTAGCCGCCTCCTCCGGTAGAAAGAAACCGGCCTTCGTATTTATCGGGAGCTGGGAGCCAATATTTGACGACGACTCTGTCATTTTGTCCACTGTGCGAGTAGGCGAAGGTGACATTACAAAAGTCTATGGTCGCATCGGGATAAGTGAATTGACCGCTTACTGAGTAATTGTACACCGCATTGGCAGTCACTGAGTCAGTCAGGGTCTCGATCCCGCTATAGATGTCAAGGGCAGGCAACGCTGACCGAACATGTTCGGCGGTGCATACGTCCCGAAGCGAGACGGCCTGAGCTGTAGCCACAAACGGGATAAAATCGTAAAGAAATCGCATATTGACTTGAGCGCCAAGCATGATGGCCTAGTGTTGCCCGTGGTATAGGCCTGAATAAGTACCAAAGACTAGGTGGAATAGGCGGCAAGTTGAGGATATACTAGGGTCCCCTTCTCATGCAGGGACTAAAATCCCAATCCCCACGTCTTTTTGTTACGGTCCTAGTCCATGTGGGATATGTGCGCTATTTAGGCTAAGGATATCCAGCAATACTACCTACTACAATTAGCATAGATGGGCGAAGCTGTCGAAGTCCCACTTGACCTCTGGTTGCTAATTCACTCACCACCCACATGTGGGGTTTGTCAATTGTCGCAACGTGCGACGTGAGCCAAATGCTATAAGTTGAAATGGTTGTACCCGCTGGTACATACGACCATACCCACCAGAAAATACGGGATCCCGTCCGCTCTCCCATAGTCAAGCTGGTGAGGGGCGGATTAGTACTCGGGTCGGTGACGNNCCGCTGTTGTATGTTTTTTTTGCCGCGCAAAGCTTTGTTTGTGGGGTTGGTTAGTCCTTGTACCCTGAAGGCTGTTCTTGAGCAATGCAACTCGCAGCAATAGACATTGAGTTTCCTGCTTTTTTGAATTCCAACCGATTCAAATTTCAATTCCATCTGGCGGAATGATCCCGAGTTTCCGCTCTACCTAGGCTCTCCACTTTAACCAAACTATGGATAGTCCGCACATCCAATCCCAGCCAGTTTTAGCGAACTCGTTCATCGATAAAGCCAGTCACACCGCTGAGCCTTATAGCCGCCGTTTATTCCCAATCGATTCCCGTGTAAATCAACGACGCCAGTTCGAACCCTTCCACTGTAAGAGAATGGTAGGCATAACGGCGAAAGCCACCATCATGCCTGTTCCAACACCTGCTGTCACAAGCATGCCCGTTTTTTCAATCAATTGGGGGAACCTTGGATTGTTGTCAGAATCTGCGCTCAACCATCAGGGATTGAAGTGCTTACCACAAGGGCCCGATAAACCCCCACATTTGGCGCACGAAGGAGATGAAGACTCCCACCCCGGCTGCGTCCTCGCGATAGCAGTCGACCGAGTATGTCATGTAGACGGTGGTGACAACCTGGTTGCCCACGGCGGCAATGGTGGTACCTACGAGAGGAGTAATGTTCCATTTCTCTCTGGAGGCTTCGACCTGGACCAGAAAAACGATGTAGCCAACAATGGCCATGATCAGGCCAGAGTAACTCAACCACAAGCGGTACTCGGGGGCTGGTGTCATTCCCGTCTGCTTTTGGCGGCGCAACATCCACCAGTCGGACGCCCAACCGCCGATTTGCTCGCCAATGATGGATCCGAGAATGAAACTGAGATATTGAAGTCCGACTTGCTGTGTATTAAAGCCATACTGCAATGGGAAAATCTGCGGGATTTCCATCGAAGGAAGGATCGCAGCCCACATAAAAATCATTGAGTATGCCACCGCGGATATGCATACCACAGGTTTGAAGAAGTATTTCAACGGTTGAACAATATCCCACCATGTTATGGGTCGGGGATTGATGCGTTCAAACTTGAAGTACTTGCGCTTCGTCTTGGCCTCATCAGGCTTGGCACTATTGTCCCTGCGGAATGATGTCTCCGACCCGAGGAACAAGTAGAGCAAAAATTGCATGCCATTCGTCTATAAGTAAGTATTAGCATATACTTGGGAAGTGGTTGAATTTCTTGGTTTACAATTGCAAGAATCCAATAGATCCAACGGTAATTCACTCGTAGAGCAACAAACCCAAAGATGAAGGCGGCGAATGGGACACCGAGGGTCACCATAATGGTCCAGACACCCATGTAAGTGGCGCGCTCCTTCTTGAAGAACATTTCCGCAACAACTCCGCTGCCAATTGAACCGGCAGGGCTGATGAAGAAGGACGTGATAGCTCGGCAAACACACATGACGGCGTAGGAAGGGCTCTTGGCGCACCCGATGTTCCCGGCCAAACTACAGATCAACGAGATGAGAAACACGGGGCGGTTTCCATAGACATTAGCCAGTGGCATCCAGAATAGAGGTGCCCCTCCAAGAATGGCGATGGCAAGCGACCCTATATAAGATGCTTCTTGCAACGAAACGTTTAGGTCCTTCGAAATATCGATAAATGACGAATTCATGGCTGCGGCGGTGAACGTGCTCATCATAGCATTGAAGGACACCATGGCCAAATTGATCATTTTCTGGAGGAAAATAGTAAGTATTGCTGGAATTCATCTTGTTCCTGGAAAATCACCTTTCTTCGCGGCCAATTGTATGGATCGGCTGGGTCCATGCAGGGCACCGGCTCCAAGTCGAGGCTCCCATGTCGCTGTAGAAGATATTCGCGGTGCTCTAAAGTTAATTCGCCAATTTCGTCTTGGTCAATCTACTGCCAGTCAGTGGATTCTTTGGCGTTTGCAGGTTACGGTTCTGGGCAAGCCTTGGATCACATACAGCTAGCACCTGACCAGAAGTCTGGTCAGACTCAAACTTCTGGTCGGCGTCAAAGTTGTTTGATGACATACTGACTTAGACGGACGGCCAAGGGAGGGGAAAGTTTATTTGCTTCTCCCTCGATTTAATGTAGATAAGGAGGGTGCTTTTGGCGAAAGTGCCAGGATGGGGGGGGATGTCTTGGCCCGGAAATATAGTCTACATAATCTTAAGCTTAATTACAGGGTTCTTATCAAGGGTCCTTTGAGACTCTACGAAGCCAGAAAGAAGCCCAACCCTAACATCGGGCATAACCCGGGGCAGTACCTCATGCATTGCCCTCGTTTCGAATTGTATCTGGCTCCCAGTGTTGCACCGCAAATACCGCAAGGCCCGTTCATTGATGTAACGCTGTGCGCGGCATTCCTAGAACGTAGTTAGTAGCCCAGGCAACAGTGCGGCAAAGAGATGCTGGTGGAGAAGTGATGGGCAAGGGTCCTAGGAGATCTCCGTAAAATTTTCAAGAGTCAGGTTACATTATAAAATGGCACTGTCACTCTTGTCCTGCCAAGAATGAAACTGTCATCTGGCGTGGGAGAAAGCTTGAACAAAACAACGTGTGTGGAGATGCAGTCACTAAACCGAAAATTGAAGGCAAATAAAATAAGCATAGTACTTAAATAGCCAATGGACCCACGGCATGGAGTTGGCGCGATCTCGTTGCTCTCCCACGATTGATTCTCCTCCATCGCTGCGTGGCCACGATACTACCAATGTGGGGCCTTGCTTTGAGCATTCGTTTCGCCACCTGTTCACGGAACGTCCATGTTCGTGTGTAATCACTTAGTAATGGTAGAGATCTGCATCTCCTGCCCTGGCTGGTATGGTACAGAGAGACCCAACCAACTCCTGTGTCAAGTACAGTCAGTTTGTGTGGAGTAAAAAGGCCGATAGGCACTTGTGGAGTTGCGGCACGGCACGGCTAGATCCGTAATAGCGACCGATGACAACCCAGTCGGGATGGTGGCCGAAATGATAGGCGCTGGCCCGGCACGGCATGGCCAGGTACGGCAAGGCCAATCCCGGCTTTGTGATATGTTATTTACAAGCACATGAAATGTCACCTTCCGAGATGATGCGATAGTCTGGTTGCCCTGACCTTGGCCGACTTGATACTTGGCCAGTGGGGAGTGGGTCGTCGAGACTGACTGGGACAGCTGCAGCATTGACGCACGGGTTGTGACAAGGGCGAGTTTGCCACGGGCCATCTTGAAACGGGCCGGCAGTCCTTCTCGGCAACATCGGGCAACGATTAGCATCCAATATTCCCAATCTTGAAATATCAGCCGGGAAGTGGCCCACTAGAATCTCGCTCTGAAGCACCCCCAAGCACATATGGGCATGGGCCTGATGGCGACAAGCACAAACCAATATGCTACCGCGTGTGGATTTGGTCAGCAAGCACGCAACAGCAACATTCCCGGCTGCATCTCCTCGAAGAGTTGGGGATCAACAAGACCTGGTTGAGCATTATCGGAAAAACTAAGGTGCTGGCCTTAATGGAATCTGTGTTGGGAAGGCGTTTACAACATAAACTCCGGATCATTGTAATTTCCGCCGAACCTTTCCATTCATCTCTTTATTTAGGTCTATTGCTGTTTAAGGGCCGTTTGTGGTGTGGGTCACAGGACCTGCAATATCCTGCCTCATCGCCCGTGAGGGAGAAACACAACCGGAAACCATTCGAGCCTGCCATTTGACCAATATTCATTCATCTCATCTGTTTCTTATTTTTTCCAGTTTTTTAATCATTACATCATTACGTCATAAATGCTATAAGATAATCTCTAGACAAAACTTTTGTTAAACGATTCATCGCATACGACTTCTAACCACGCCGTATCATATAATGACGACCTTCCTCCCCTGGGGTCGCTCTGACCATATTCTCGTAACTCATACTCCAGCGAGCCACTCTCCTGTGATTCGACATCCCACGGTGGCTCGACCATACTCAGACAGATACCATCATCGTCTATAGTCATGCCGAACTCATCCACCCTCTTTCGCTCTACAGTGCCCCCGATGGTCTTGAAAGCGCGCATCTGTACTTCATGTTTAAGTCCACTAGACTTGGAGCTTTTCGCTGACGAGCTTATTTCGCTAAGAAGACCAGGGGCGACGTGAGCGACAAATTGCTTCAGCGTTGGAAGAGCCGCGCATACGACAATGAGCTGTGATTCAGAAAGTCTGAAAGAAAGTGTTAACTACAGCCAACAGAGAGCATTTAAAGATGACTCACATAATCAATGCCGAACTCGAACTTTCCCATGTGCTATCACGAGTGTTGAGGGTAGGCTTGAGAGTGAACAATCGCAATGCGGCGGTTAGAAGAGTTCTAGATAAAGTGTCACATTAATATCGCAGGCTCAATATTTCTAGGTAAAGCCACTTACACTGATCCAATGGCGAAGAATACGATGACACCAATCTTCTGGCGATTCGGCATCTGAAGTTTGACGATCATAGGGATAGGTAGGATAAGGAGCACCAAGTCAGACAAAACTCCCAGAGCAGCCCTAGCAATATAAAGAGCGGGCCGGTTGATGCAGACTCCTGGAATGCTCGGCCTCCAATTCTTTTCGATGGGTTGGCATCCAAAAAGAATGACAAGGAATATGGCAAGATTATAACCAGCCATGAGAAATATTGACGCCCCATTCGCCCACTTCCACCATGTTTTCGGGGATACGTGGTAGTAAAATATTCCCAGTGATGTCTTGCAGAGCCCAGTTGTGACAGCATTCATGGCGGTAACGGCGACGAGCATCTGGCTGCAATGTTAGATTTCAACTAGTGTGTTGACAATGGGCAAGGAAGGCTATATCATACTTTGGCCCCTTTCAATGCCCTCAAGGCTGGCATTTCCCATATATGTACTCCGATTGATTTTGTTATAAAGTTTTCTATGTGCTATGAGCATAAGCTGCAATGCAGAAGACTCTGGGCGTCCACTCACGAATTTGTAACGATGCCATAGCCACGGCGATTATCCATCCAAACACGAGCAATACTGGAGTCTATTAGGTTTCAAGCTCTGAGGATTTCCAAGGAAGTAATCGTACCTAGTGGAGCATCGACTTTGCGAAGTACTCGCAATTTGACGTACAAGTACTGCGCCAGAAAGAAAGTGGAAAGAGGAACTCCAATGCCGAACACGACGTATGCAATAATGTCATGCCGTTGAGTTGGGTGGGCCAAGTTGACCTTGTAGCCTGGGGGGCCAGCAATTACCACAACCCCATCAATGTAGACAAAGTCATACATTTCGGGGCTGGATCGGTTTTGTTGAACGTCTAGAAAAACTCGTGCCTGTCCAGCAGGTTTCAACAGCACCAGTGCCCAAGCCGCCCGCGAACGCCGGCAGAAGAAGGAGCTTAGAAGGAAAGGGTAATAGATGCGAAGGCAGGGAGATCCAGGCTGTTTCCGGCACGGGGGTCAATGTTGATGTATCTCACGGCAAGGCTCGAACTTGGCGGGAGGCACAGACCTTGGGTATCCGCCCAAATCAACGGAGACAAGCCACTAGAACGAGGGTGCGTCAACCCCATCATCTTAGCCGGCCCGTCCCCCGGAATAAAATGATCAAGGTGACTCATGAACTGCTAGCACTATTGCTTTTTGAAGCATGGAACCTGTCGGTCATTCCAGCCCAGACAATTCAGCTTGCCTAATGAATTGCAATAGCCTCGGGGTGATGTTCGGCGGCTAGCAGCTAGCATCTCGACTGGTCTTGAGGACCTCGAAACACAGGGAACTTTGTTCCTATTCTTTGGCAAATGATCAAGGAGCCAGGACCACAGCAGCCAGGAAACAAACCATCTAGCTAACCATGGTGCTACGCCAAGCAAGCAGTCAAATGTCAAAGCGGGGTCCAAGCCACGAGATGATCTGCCGGCTTCGCGGAACAATCAATCAGCCCTAGCCAAGTGACGTGATCGGTCGCAAGGATAAACTGTCAATCCTTCTCATAATTCCGCTCAAGTCCTAAGTAGCTTGCAGCGCTACCAGGATCAACAAAGATCGCCGTAACATCATGGTTCGTCCTAAGCTGTCACACGTCGCCTAGTGCTGGCAGCTTACTCTCCGAGGTGGGGTCCTGAAGTGTGCTTTGATAGGATCTGGAACAAGGCGGTTTACTGTGAAGAAAAATTGATCTTTTTACGGCGTATCCTTCTTTAAAATGTTGCAAACCTGCTATCAATGCCTAGTCAACCTTGGTCAAATGTTTTGGACTGCCCTCCCTCAGCAGCTCAGTCCCAGCGGCTGATCGGTGGGGGGGATGGTCGGACCTCGACAAAGATCTGCGGTCTCAGATCCCGAGCTGACCATGCTCAACTACATTGGAGCTTACCGCCATGGGGTTTCATCATATTCAGTTTTTCACGGGTGATGTATTGATTCCGCGTGCACTGCAATTGCCGGTCTATTTTTATCACATTAATGAAGGGAGCCATGAGGGCTCACATTGACGCCAGGCTGACACGGCCGAGAACCTCTTAGACACCGGGTTTGGGATGCAGGGACCCTTAATCTGACGGAGATAACTGGAAAACATGGTCTCCTCGGCGTATTGGCGGCGCTAGTGGCCGGGTCAATATTCTTGCAGCCATGTCTTGCCCGTGTGCACGGCCAATCCCAAACACCGGTCCGGCGCCAATGGGGCCGGATCAGTGCACGATTCTGCTGTCTCTGGCCGTAATTTCTGGACAAAGGTCGATCAGCCGACCTAGAAACGTGCGTGCATCCCCAAACTCCGGTGAGGCTGACAAGCTGGTGCAACATATCAAAGTGAAATCTCGCTCTCCCGATTACTAATATAACATCATGGGGTCTGTATGTGAGTACGTGTGAAGGAAGCATTGATCTTCCCAAGAGCATCATTGTCTAGGTTTCGGTAAGTTCTGTCGCACAGTAAAAGCCGCGATGAGCGGATCAATCATCAGAAGGGCCTCTTACACCTTCCCACCTTGAGTAGATCAGTTATAACTCTACTTGCGGATGCCGAACGAACACTATAGCGAGGATAAGCCTCAGTATGGAATGTTTTGAAACCAGTTCTTGCATTAACCCCAGAAGCAAGAGCCAAGGTTGGTCCCGAGTTCTCCAGTTATCGGACAAGAAACAGCCCATCATAAGCTCATTCTGAATTTGCCACTATCACATACGACCATAGCCCTTAGAGAATACGGGATCCCGTCCGCTCTCCNNGAATGCCGAGTGTTGTATGTTTTCTTTTTTGGACTTTTTTGCACTTCTCCTTTGTCTTCACTCCACTTCAATAAAATGCGCCCGAGTTGAAAGGCGGCTTACAAATGTATAGTCTGCCGGGAGTGCAAAAGTATCGCGCCTAGCTTCAGTAAGCTGTGTCTTGAAAGGGATTAAGACAGCCATGTTCTCCGGAGTTTCAAGGCATAATTGCCTTTCCACGTATTCGGACATCTAGTCATGGCGTACGGACTATTGAAATACATTAGATAATATTCCATTTGTCAAGGCAGTAGGCTCACTAATTATGTGGACCATGTAACTATGCGGAGTCAAAGCTATAGTTTTGGACCCTTAATCAAAGTGCGTCGTCGGCTGCCTGTTGTAAATACCCGGCCAATTACAAGAAGAAAACTGGTCAAGAAAACTCGCTCTGGTGAGGGATTTCATGCGAGACTGCAACCAGATGCGGTGTAACGCCTGAACGGGTCGAGCAACGGGAATATCCGAACTAACCTTGTCAGTCCCTGCAATAGCTGCAGATATCTGCATCCGAAATCTAGGGCACAGTCGATAAGAATCATAACAGACTATGTGACAAACTGGGCTCGCCAATATTGAATGGGAAGCAAGTTGTGACTGCACTGTCAAATGTGTTGATTAATTTCCCGTCTGAATAAGCACCTGGAGTGTGATGGTGTTTTTATCCACCCTTTTCGTCCCTTCGCTCACCCGTCCAGAAAATCCAGTGCAGAAACTATTCTTCCAGTCTTAAGTGCCCCATCGCCATATCAAGCATTCTTGCATGCTGACCCGGATATTCGGAGTTATTCATGGCTGCTGATGCCATCCCCAACTTCCCCACATGGAAGCCCAGCGCCCTCTGAGGGCCCCACGAGCGTGACATGGCCCCACACAGGTAGTGTGCAATTAATTAACAGAGCGTCCCACCATGTGGAGTCTGCAAAAGGATCATAAACAGCAGCTGGCTGTGGAAAAAGACAGCATGGCTACGCCGTAAACGAGGCATTAAATATACCCAGGGTCCATTGGCTCATAAACGGCATTTCTCATCGCGAAACTCAATTGTGGTCGCCAACTTCAGAAACAGAACCCAGAAGCCATGGCAGACTACAAAAATATCCGAGTGGCCATCATAGGCTCAGGTATGTCCAGTAATCCCTACTTGACCTGATTTCGTCTCTCAACGCCATCTTAGGAATGGGCGGCCTTGCAGCTGCACTAGCCTTCTCAAGAAAGGGCTTCAAGCAGATCCACGTGTATGAAAATGCGCCTGGCCTGGGCTTCGTCGGCGCCGGAATCCAGATTGCCCCAAACTTGATCCGCGTGCTTGACCGCCTGGGCATTTGGGAAGGCTCCCCCATACAGTCTGAAGCCACGAATGTCCAAGAAGTAGGCATCTTTGATGGTGCCACAAACAAGGCATTGACTGTGGTTTCCATGAAGGACATTAAAGATAGGTTTGGATACCAGCACTATGCTGGACACAGAGCCTCGCTGGCGGGCGGAATCTACGAGGCTGCCAAGGCCGAACCAAATATTCATTTCCACTTTGGTCATACTTTGGAAGATATCGTGTCCTTTGAACCCGGTAAAGTCTTGTTCACGGTGAAAGACGGAGAGGGCAAGTCAAGCCAAGTTGAGGCGGATGTCTTAATTGGTGCAGATGGTATCAAGTCTGCCGTCAGATACTCAATGCTCCGTTCCCTGAACATTTCGGCAGAAGTCGAGGATACCGGCACAGCATGCTATCGCATTCTGCTTACACGCGAGCAAATGGCATCGCACCCAGAGCTACTCGAGCTAATTGACAGCGATTCCGTGAGGCGATGGATTGGCGAAAAGCGACACATTATCGCCTATCCAATCCACAACCACACAATTTACAACATTGCTACAGCGCAGCCTGACGTGAACTTTGCAGGGCCAGTTAATTCCACCTGGACAACCTTAGGAGACAAGAAGGCCATGATGGCCGTTTATGCGGACTTTAACCCCACCATTCAAAAGCTTCTTGATCTAGTACCAGCAGGGGATGTTGTTGAATGGCGATTGCGAAGCCACAAGGTTCTTGATACATGGACAAACGGCACGGTGGCTCTTCTTGGTGATGCATGCCACCCAACGCTTCCACATCTCTCCCAAGGAGCCGCAATGGCTATCGAGGATGCCGCAGCGCTGGCCGAAGTGGTGAGCCAGGTGCCGGGAGGTGGAGCCGATCCTCAGGCCATTGCCAAGGCTCTGAAGGTGTATGAACTTCTAAGAAAGGACCGCACCACCACGTTGGTGGAATTAGCAGCTTTGTCCGGTCGAACACTGCACCTGGGTGACGGCAAGGCCAAGGAGGAGCGTGACAGACAATTCGCAGAGGCAAAGGCAAACGGGAACAAGAAGCCAATTCCGGATAAATGGGCAAGCCCAGAAGTCCAGGATATGATTTTCAAGTACGATGTCATCAAGGATGCCCAGGATAGGTTTGAGGAGTTATACAATTCCCTGGGAGACCGTCCTATTGGCCAGACCAAGCTTTGAAATATGGTCTCGTCTTCCTACAACTGATAGAGATTGAGTTTTGGGGCTTTTGAGAGCAATTCAGTCAGCTTGCCCCATGCACAGTGAGCATACGTCTTGCAGTAGCCTTAGCACATAGATTTGATGGGATTTTTGAAGCATAGGATTGCAAAGCAGCGGGATTTTCACAACAGTATCATGATCCAATATGATTCTGTTCATAAAGCACCCCAGGAACACTAATGTTGCATGTAAGCCTCTTTCGTTAAGAGGAGTTCCGATAGCTTCACAAACTATCAGGAGCATCCGCTACTATTTATGATTTAGTTCAATACTAGGCATCGGCATTTTTCGCGACGAAGCATCCTGGCTAAACATGTCGCATGTGGTAGTTGCTGATAATTTTACTTGAGATGAGGCTGTTTGTCACGAAATTATGTTCGTCAAATGATCTCAAACCCGAATATGCCATTATCAATAGTGGCCGGCCAGAAAATCCCCACAACACCCAATCCAAAATTTCCAAATCCAACTATTAAAAGGCAGATAGAGAGCCAGCTGTAGGGTGTGGCAGGCAAGTTGCAATGGCTACAACTTGCTGCCTGGTACACAAGGCAAGAATGACATATGATGCTGATCATTGACGCGAATACACAAAATCCCACAACAGAAACCCACAGCACTAACCAGGTTTGGTGTGAGCCCCGTAGGATTCCTAGGAATTACAGGGTCCATGGTCCATAATAGGTCTGTGTTGGTCCACCTTTGAAGAGGCAGCAATGTCCTGTACATGTGCTTGGTGTGTATGGATTTCTCTGACGGTGGACCGGGCTCCGCTCGTGATTTATCTCATAAAAAACGCTCAGTTATAGTAAGAGTCAACATGTTAAACGAGATGCCTCAGTATTATTCTAAGATTCTTTCCCCTGAACACCGCTAAATTTGATTCAGGTACTATTAAGAAAAGAATAAACCAAGTAAAATAAAATAAAATGAACAAATAATTTAAAAAAAAATTACATGTGTGCTTCCCCGATGCATAGAGTTGCTCCGTGGGCAAAGAGTGCGCCCATGGTCAAAAATTATAGGAAGCTTCCGTTCGTATGCACTTTGTGGTGATCTCACTCAACTAATCCAAATTCGACTGTATACACGAGCGGGCTCGTCCCCCTGCAAGTTGATGTACCAACCGGAAACCCGGCAGAGGGGCCGACTTGAAGACTGCATCACGTGAACCTGCTAGAGCAGCAAAGAATCAGGCTATTCCCAGTCTACTATTCAGGAATTCACCGATTGCAATTGGCATAGAAGAGGCCTCAACCAGCAACTTCACCATCCATTTTCCACTGTATCACAACCCTGCTCTGTACACCTTGTTTCATTGTTTCTCTCGCCAAGATCCATCAAAATGCCCAGAACAGAAGTGTTTCATCTGCTGCCTGTAGGCTGGGAGTCAGATCCCACGGATGAATTCTACCAGCTCTCTACTCTGGACTACTGTGTAGGTCAGGTTTTCACAAACTACGCCGTCTTTTTCAAATTGCCCGACGAAGAAAAGCCCAAGACAATCCCTGTCCTTAAGAAGGCCCTTGAGGTTACGCTGAGCCAATGTCGATTCTTGTGCGGGTTCGTCGACGAGCTCCCCAGTGGAGGCCTCGGCTTTCACAAGAAGAGAGAAAGCACCGTCGAATTCCACGTTCAGTGGCTCGATGGTCCTGAAGATGAGGGTAAGTATCCTTCATTCGAAGAGCTTGAGAGAAAGCACTTTGTGTCTCCGTCCTTGGGCAACATGGATACTTGGTGTGTGTCACCAATGACATACGGTGAAAAACCTGAAGCCCGTCCTACAAGCAAACCCAAGGTGTCCGCCTTTAAAGCCAGCTTCATCCCCGGAGGATTAATCTTCTTGATGCATCACCATCACTATGCCAATGACATTATGGGGTGGGCAGGCGAGCTGCACCAGCTGGCTGAGAACTGCGCTGCCATATGGCGCGATCCCAAGAACCCATCACTTCCGAGCTGGGACAAGGCGTGTCTGGACCGCTCGCGAGTTACCAAGCCAGAACTCCCCGAAGATCAGCAAGTTGAAGGCCCCGTTCAACCCTTGCGCCATCCTGATCACAAGCCTGGTCAGTATTTGTTGTTTCACCTGCCCAAGAGCAAGACAAAGGAGCTCAAGGAGCTTGCTGGTCCAAAAGATGGTAGTTACTGGATATCGAGTTACGATGCATACATGGCTTACATCTGGCGGCTCTTATCCAAACACAGAGCTAAACTTTTTAAGCCTAATTTAAAGGAGCCTCTCATTTGGGGAGAAGCCGTTGACATGCGCCGACGATTCCACGATCCTCCGGTGCCCGAAAGAATGCAGGGAAATGTTGTGTTTGTGGCCTTGAGTACTCAGGCGGCCGTTCCTCCACTCACAGCAGAGGAAGTAATCTCCGCGGCGCCTCTATCCAAGCTGGCTTGGTATGTTTAAGCCTCTGGTTCAACAACTCTCATTCACAACCGCCTACTAACACTGTTTATCAGGTATATCCGCCAGCTTACAAACGGCGTGACGCAAGAAAACTTGGACATTGCGCTCTCGTCAATCGCGCCCGTTCGCGACAAAACGACGCTTTTCCTCCGCACCGACGGCTTCCCGCCCATGAGCAACGTTACCACCGACTGGAGAGACACAAGAGTTTGCGAAGCTGACTTTGGTTTTGCCAGGCCATACGCCTTCCGCTTCCCGTTTGACACTGTGACAGCCGGGCTTGCTGTCGTCTATCCAGTCAGGACCAACGGCGCCCCGGCGGGTGATGATGAAGGCAATGAGTTTAGCATTCCTTTCGAAAAGGAAATCGCTCAAGACCTTATTGAAGATCCCGAATGGAATAAGTATTTCGAGTTCCGTGGTGTGGATGGCGAAGAAAGAGAACAATAAAGCAGATGTTTTGTAATTTATCTGTTTTGCAAGTCCCAATCAGTAGTAGGGCTTACGGTTCCAGATATATTAAAATGTATTGTTAGAATCCAGATCTAGCCCGGAATCGCGTAAATTTAAAACTCCCCGATGACTCAAGGGCGATCTTTTATTCGGCCAGTATTTTTTTTATTGGGCTTGTTCCATCCATCGGCTTCATCAAGAAACGTCAGTGCTTAGCCGTCAGCATCCTACCCTAAACAATGCCCCATTGATCAAGAGCTAGTAAATGACATGGGTTCTTCATTATTATAAGATAATTGAAATTCAATATTTTTCTTTTGAGGTAAAAATTCCGAATTCAAAAGAACCAATGCAGGAAATAACGTGAAGTCAACCCCGGATTAGCATGAACGAGGTCATCTGCTGCTTTCAGTTCAATTTTCATCGCGACACCTTCTGGAAGACAATTAGTGGCTGTTCCCCGCGACGCATACCAATCACCAAGCCTCGTAGCTCTGAGAATACTGGACCGATCATTACTGAATCCGCAATCGTGCCCAGAAAGGGACAAGTGCGCGCCGTAGTCTTTGTGCAAATTACGGGTAACTCCATAACACGCCACCCCCATTCCTCAGCCCACGCTAGGGGGATATTTAGCGCTGTGACGACGCCTCGTTGCGGCGCCTTTGCTTGAGAGCAGTCCGTCCGATGACCTGCTCGGGTGCGTGATCGGCGAAATTTACAGGCTGGCGAGCACTGTTCTGTAGGACACGGGCGATTCAAGGCAGCGAGTTGAAGGGTGTAAAAGTCTATTTGATTCAATGGAGATGGAGGCCGAGCGGATGTCCAGCTCTGGGTGCGCGGCCTTGAATGTGCTGTCCGGGACACGATGCCTCTTCATATGTGAACTCCAAGGCCTCCAGACATGCTCATACACGAGAGACCAGCCAGCAAACTGTTGAATCACGCGTTTCAAGAATTGACTCCATGAACAAACATGCCTTTATGCTTCCCACCGTTCCGAGAAATGAGTCTGCAGCAGCCCTGTCCTGGCGCCGATCCGTTAATCACCCTTATTAAACGGCGGGACCGAGCCCAGCGCAATGGCACGACAACGCCCAATGGAATGACACCGAGCCGGGTGGCTATTTTGGGCCTTTAATCAATCGAAGACGAAGCTTGTCAATGCCGCCAGACGCCTTTTCTCCGAGCCTCACTGCCTTTGTGCGGGTTCCAGACTCTTGTTTGAAGCCCACTCGTTCATGCTTGCGAGATTGACATGGCACAAGAGCCAGATCGCATTGCAAGCTCACCCAAGTCTTCAATCGTTGATCGCAGGGTTTGCATGAACCGCACCTAAATTTACCTGTCCGGTCGGGTGTCCGCCCATTTGCCCATTTACGGCGGAGCAAGCGAGCGTAGGCCGTGATGCCATCCGCCGTGCATCCGTGTATATTGCATGGCCTCGCAGCTGATCGAAGCTCATCAAGGTTTTCACGGTCGGCACTTCTCTAGAACGTTTGACCGAAGGCGTGCCGCCATCGCCAGACGCAAAACCCGTGCGGCAGATGGCTACGAGGCAGAAACACGAGATGACAGACACGCTCGCGGCGCCTCGTAGCAGCTAGCCCCCGAGGTTTGCGCCTGTGGCAGGGTCCCCATGATGGCTCCATCGTCCCAACGTTTGATGCACGGCTCCCGCTAGAACGTCACAGCTTCCCTGTCCGGCGTTCCCGGTCAATTAATTGCTGCCGCGCGTGTCTGTGCTCGCGCATCGCACCCGTCGTTTCCCATTTCTTATATCTACTTGCCTGTTGTCTGTCCCGTCGTGAGGCCATTCTCACCTGCAATCATCTCCTTCTATCCAACTATTGTTCATTCCTTTGATTCCATTCTCGATTCGGCAGAGCCTTGACGGTCGCCTTTTGCTTGTTATTTTTACATCAACTTTTGTATTGACTGCGCTAGACCCCACACTCTCTGTCTTGCACCACATCATCATCATTGCATCATGTCTTCCACCGACAACCACAATCAAGAGGCTTTTTGCTTGAGTTCGTTTCTCCAAATCTTCTGCTGCAAGCCTGCGGCCCCTCCCAACAACACTGCAACCAAGGAGCCCTTATCCAGCAACACCTCCGTCGCCAGCCAAAGCAACTCGGAGCTACACATGGGCACTGACGAGAAGCCGGCTCAAGCAACCATCATCTACGACAAGCCTGCACAGCAGCCCCGCCCTTCAATTACGCTGGAAGTAACTCCCCCCCCACGGCCAGAGGCCCTGCTCCTTTCAAACCAGGAGCCAGCAGGCGCATCAGCTTCATCTCCCGCGTTTCTCGCCCCAGAGAAGCCGAAAAAGGGCCACAGAAGATGGTCATCCGCCCTGAACCTCATGGTTGGGTCCCACCCCATGGAGTATGAGAAAAGATTCACTATGCGGGGCTTCCACTTCCCTCGCAACCGAGCACAAAAGGCTGCAGACACGTCTTACGAGAATGAACCTCTTCCCTCGCCCCAGCCAACCGACGGTGGCCGTCCTCGGGCCTCCTCAGCACCGGAGGAGCCTACTGTGCACTTCGCTTCTGCTGCCGCCATCATCAAGGTTGGCCAGCTTCAGAAAAAGACCAACACACCTACCCAGAAGCAGGCTGAGGACTGTTTCGATGAGCCACTCAGCCCAACCAGACCGATCCGTGACCTGCCTCCACAGCCTCATACGCCCCCATTCCCCAGCCCCAGAATGTCGATGATGCCGCTCCCGCCCCCTCTGCCTGCCATGCTCAAGCCGGCAGCTAAGAAGAGAAAGTCGCTGTCTCAAGTCTCGTATTGGCTCACCAGGACTCAGCCCGTCCCTGCTCCTTCAGCAGATGAGACCCCAATTGTTCCCGACCCGATGACAGTCAAAGCCATGATCAACCAGTGCTTTTCGCAGGCTGATCCCCACTGCCGACGTTTAAGCGAAGGCTCCGTCACCACAGTTAGCACTTGGTACACAGAGGATAGCCGCAATATCCTCTCAGCTTGGTCACGAAACAGCATGGAGCTTACCAAGGGAGGAGATGAGCACCGATATTCTCGAAAATTCAGCACCGGCGGAACTTACAGGCCTTCTCCTCTCGCCAGCGTCGGAGTTGCCGTCTAGCCGTCATGAACCAGTCATTCCTTTAAAAATGGACATCTAATTTCCTAATGTTATTTTACTTCTCTTCACTGTATTAGAATCCAGCTTTGACATTTTTTGGGGATGGCGTTCAAGGTTTTTAGACATGGTGGTACCAGTACACCGTATGATATCCCGAGATTTGGAACTAGACTAGGTGGGAGGCATATTTGGAACGAATGCCATGACGACAGACATGTATATATATAGAGAGAATCTGCAAAGGATTATATTTTTATTCTCGAAAGAAGCCTATAGTAGCTAGCTACAAGGAGTTTTCAAATTTGATTAATCACTCTCATATCTTGGCTATCCTGATTTACCGATTTACCGATTTACCGATGTGATTTGCTTCAAACTCTCGCACCTTGTCTACACTCTAGACCCATCTCTCTGGACCCATTACGGTATTGATCATCTAATTATTACTTTTGGAACAGGCTTGTTTGAATTACTATTATCTCAAGGACTACCTAGTATCATATCTTGCTGTCGTCATTGATATCAATAGCGCCTTTCGCACTAAGCATCTCTGGAATCTTCGTGTGCCCACCAGAGTAGCCCATGATAGCGCAGTCTGACCGAGGTGGCCTTTTGCCTCAATTTCGATGCTGTATTTTACGAGTAGCTGATGAATTACCATTTCATGTTCTATTCCGGCAGTTATCAACAACGTACTGTTGTGGTCCCGGGTTTTGGCATTCATGCCAATCTCATCCTTCGCAAGAAGTATCCTTGTGACTAAATCACACCATTTCGAAGCGGCCTACGTTAGCGGTGTATTGCTAGACTTGTCTCTATGATTGAGATAAACCTGTTCTTTATTAAGCAGTAGATTAACTGTATTGGCATGCCCCGCACTTGCAGCCCGTGATAATCCGCCGCAGCCGCATGGGGCTTTAGTTCAATCTTCATCGCATAAATGTTAGCCATCTATAACTGGCCAAAAAGTATATTTCCAATTGTTTTCTTAGCGTCAATCTTAGTAGGGGCTATTCGATTCAGAAGATCTTTGGTATACGTAGCTGCCATCATTTCTGCACAACCTTGCCAATCCTCATCACGTGAATCTGGATAGTCACAATTCCACGGATCATGAGACATGGATGGTTTACCAATCCTTCTGCTTCCATTTCGAAACATAATATCCCTCTCTCCTCAACAAGTTGTCACAAATTGTTGCGTCTTTCATCAGTTGATTAGCCGATGCGATTACACGATAGTGGATGGCGGGATTATCCTCGTCCTCGTCCCGCCCAGCCCGCAATACCAAATTGTGCGGAGATTGGCGTTGCGATGAGCTGAATCTGGGTGGATAAATGTATACTTGTATAGCCTATCACTCGCTGTGTCAGGCCATAGATATTCCTTCCGCCGCCTTCTATTTCATCCAATACAGTCATGATCTGCTCCTCGAGCGGAAAACCATATTTCTAATAATTTTTCTTTGTGTCAACTACGACTATGCCTCGGCATACATTCTGATCTGGACTTCGTGCACCACCACCAGCGATACCCACCATTCGGCCAATTCTGATGCGGGAAAAGCCATGCAACATGTCTCTTGCAACATTTGCTGCAGCGGCTGTTCATACTCACCATAACAACGTTGCCTTCTTTGATACTACCCAATGTATAATCATTATTATCGTGGGGTGAGATTTATTCTAGTCAGTCGTGCTCCTCGTTGAGAAAAGCCTGCGCAGTAACGTACTCAACATTTATGGTACAAATCCAACCGATGGTGTATGATTCATTAGTCTTTCGTTTAGGAGCATTAGTATATAATCCCTGACATCATCGTTTTGACATTTGTTCGTTTCTCAGCATGAATCTCGGCATTCTAGTCAGCCTCTGAAGTGACTCTTTGCCTCAGTAATGTCGAAAATTCCATGATCAAGACCAACAACACGAGGGAGATGATTAGGTTGGTTCTAATTAGCTGATTTGGTACCAAAATTCTTTGAACTAGATATCTTCTATATGAGTAAAGCAAAGGGCCATGCGGTGAGTATCACTGTGAGGTGGGTATGGAGCAAGACAGGGGACAGTGACATCAGCGCTGACTCCAATCCAAGCCAGACAAGGGTGCCAAAATTAACTTCCCCGCTCGCCGATCTTGCCACGGTGACACGGACATTTTGCGCCCGACGCAGGGATCTGGCAGCATTATTTACGAGAACCGAATTCACTCGAGTGTGCAGTGGGCACAATTTCGAACTTGGCTTTGAAGATTGGGCATTCAAGGTAGCATAGCTCGGGAACTTAGATAAACTTCTGAAAGGTGTGAGGCGTATTAAAGCCCTAGCGGGCACTCCAATTGTCGATCATACTGCCTATTGCTAGTACAAAGGTGCAGCCGATTGTAACTACTCGGGCTTGCAATTCGCAATATTCAATATTGTGAAGATATGACCGGCGCATGGATTAATGGTACTCACCTTGAAAGAAGAGAAATTGCGTATAGGGCCTGAATGAGGTACGCCCTGAAGCTGGTTTGGACTTGATGCAGCCCCCTCCCTCTCCGCCCGACCGCATGTAATACTAAATAGGTGCAGAAGGGCTATATCGGAATGGCGTTAGAAAACTGGTTCGTGTTACTTGCAGCAGGCAAAAAACAAATGATTCGCGTTAATTTGCATGGCTTATGCAGCGCCCACTCTAGTGTCATGTCTCCTGCTGTACACCCATTCAAATGTCGGAAGGGTTTTCCGTACTAGTAGGTCTTATTTTTTACACTTCTTTTCAAGCCCACGAAGAGGAAATAATTCGTAAAAAGTAAATGAATGAATGAATACAATCAAACAAATTGGAGTCGGGTTTTGAAAGGGAAATTCGACCTGGTTGGCTGCGTTGGGAAATTCTGAATTATTCAATCTGCATAACTCAAGAACATGCCCGGGACTACGTAAAATATTGTGTGTCATATTATGAGTGAAATTCGTGGCATATTGATATCAACCTTAATTCTAGGATAGTGCAAATATAGTCAGGAGTTAGGAGTGGGCTAGCTCAGCCTGATTTTACTATTCTCGTTGCTCAACTGCCAACAACCACCAACCAACAGACCAAAATGCACATGGCTGCACAACATTTTCGGCTGAGGCAGGTAACGTGACCTCGATGCGGGGTGCTTTTTTTTTCTCGGCTGAGGCTGTGTATAGCAGCCTCGTCAGTCAGCCGCGTCACATATGCCTGCATGATGCATTAGGCACACGATTGGTCGAGTTGAGCACAAAAAAAAAACATTGGATTACTAAGTGTAACACCACCCATGTGGCGCGTTCCCATTGGTGTAGCGGGAGACGAAATCCAGCAGACTCTGCGTTTCCCTTGTTGCTGGGTCGTAGCTCCCGGGCCATATCTCGAATTCCAATCACCAAGTTCCGAACATCACATGGCGCGACTCGGCCCGGTTAAGCCATGCAAACTCTAACGGGCAAAGAATCCACCGAAGCTTGCATCGAAAGATGGAGACAAGACGTGCCTGGAGCATCCCTGCCCGATGACCTCGGCCTCATCGCGCGCGTCTATCTGGCCTGCTCACAGCTCTACCAGAAGATCCTAGACAGGCTGAAGGACCGCACGGACATAGACCAGCCCGTTTACTATAAGATACAGCGTTCCTACAGCACCCTCGTGCTCTGGGCTAAAAACTATGACGCTTCTAATGGAACTCTGGACGAGGTGCTCAATAGGTCGCCGGAGCTTCGCACGCTAACGCTAAACTTTTTGACTAGTATTGGCCGTATCCTTGCACAACGTAGTCTCCCATACATCGTGTTGCATGTTTCACAGGCTAATAGGACTCTCAGGACTGGTTGAAGTCGGCGGCCTGCGCCTGGATCGGGACATTTCCGTCCTTTCCAGCAGCATCCGGGACCTGGTGCATGAGTGGTTCAAGCAACTCCTCAACCACGGCTACAGCCCCAACACCGAAGAGGATTCGGTCTTCCCAGAGGACACGCTGGACAAGATTGCCGCCAACCTCAGAACAAAGGTGGATTGCCTGATCGACCTGGGGCCTCTGGTCCAGGAATTGATCCAGCTTCACCAGAAGCACAAGTCCAGGACCGCCAACGGTAACGGTAACGGCAACACCAACGGCAAAGGTAACGGTGCCCCACAGCCTCGAGCGGGGGAACCCCCAGTTCTAGATGAGGAAGCAAAGACCTACTGCAAAACTATACGGGCAGAGTTTCCTGAGCTTCCTCAGTATCTGTTGGAGCGACTGGGACGAGCTAACGCGCGGAGGGCCATCTTAATCAAGAAGCGCCGCGACGAACAGACGGAGAACACACCGACGGAAAAAATCAGCAACCTGATGCTCTCCCCAACTGGCTCCAGGTTTCCGGACGTGACAAGGCCCCGCGCCAGCTCCTCGAGTTCCGTGTACGGCTCCAGCCCCATGACTACCAGGCAGACCAGGGCTAGCACCAACGGGTCGAGGCCCCCCAGCCGCGCATCATTTGGCACGTCACAGTCGAGCTTTGACCATGGGGACGTGCGTATTCCTCCGCTTCCCAAAGGGGCAAGTGAAGGGAGGCCAATCGATTGTCCGACGTGCTCCAGGAGGGTCCTGGGCGTCACCGACAGCGCGGCATGGAGGTAAGCTTTTCGCCCATGCACTAATCAATTGCGCAAGCTAACACGGGCATTGAAAAAAATTCCAGGACGCACCTCTACGAGGATCTTCTCCCCTACGTATGCACCGTCGAGGGATGCAGCCAGGGCCATATCCTCTTCCACTCGTTTGGCGACTGGGTCAAACACGAAGAGAGCCACGGGTCTCGGAGAAACATTTGCCCGTTCTGTGCAGGCGGCCCAACCTCAGGCGGCAAAACGGGATATTCCCATCACTTGTCTCGCCATCTTGAGACTATATCCATAGCAGTCATCCCCCGAGCATGCGACGGCTCGGACGGCGATGCTGGAACTGAAGACATAACCTCCACGTCAAGCGATGTGCTCAATCGTTCAATGGCGCCCTCATCGTGGACCCCAATAAATCGAGTTCGCCACGATGGGCTCTACCGCCTATCCTCGAATCAAAAACATGGCCGCGACAGTCACCTCGCGTCAGAAAACTCACCTCAGTCTAAGAGCGATGTCCCCCGCTCTGCCCACCCGCCTCCCTTCAAGCCTATAGCGATGAAGGAGGATGTGCCCGACACTAACCATAGACCACACAAGTCACTGAAGCGCGCCGATGACGCGAATGAGAGGCGGCACTCATCGGCCAAGAGCCGGCCTCTCAGCATTGCATCCCTGCTCACCACTGATGAAAGCCCGGAGCCCTCCGAGCTTCCCCGGAAGAGGTTGCACACGGAAGAGAGCCGCGAGCAGAAGCCGCCTCCGCCGACCAGCTCGTCGGGCCCTCTGCAACAAATTCGCCAGGAGCCCGCACGTCAGCCCGAGCCCGTCGCCATGGAGCCCATTCTCTTCAAGATAGAGCCACCCATCGCCGCTCGCCGGGGTCGTGGGCGCCCAAAGCGCAAGGCGCCTCCACCCCCCCAGCCGGCGAGAGTCACCAAGCCTGCGCCATTCAATCCCAGTCGGAGGCTGCCCTCGGCCACTGCCAACTTTAACTATTGTCCCGAGTGTTCCTGGACGGGCTTCAAGGACGCCGCAGCTCTCCAGAAGCACATGAAGACCCAGCACAAGCGGCCCTTCATCTGCGTCTTTCACTTTGCCGGGTGCGGCGAGACGTATGCCAGCAAAAACGAGTGGAAACGCCACGTCGCAGCTCAGCACCTGAACCTCAACTTCTGGCTCTGCACGAAAGGCCAGTGCGGGCGGGACTCGGAGGCAGATGCCAAGGAAGGTGACGCTGATGGCGGTGGTCCCCGGCCCACTCATGGACGGCCCTTTAAACGCAAGGATCTGTTTACGCAGCACATTCGTCGCATGCATCTGCCGAACCCGGTGCTTGTTGGGACGACGGGCGACGCCGCACAAGAGGCCATGGTCAAGGACATGCAGGACGAGGCCTTTCAAAAGCGTTGCGAGACTCCCCGGTTCATGAAATGCCCGGCCCAGGGCTGCACGCGGGACTTCCACGGGGGCAATGTGTGGGACGAGCGCATGGAGCACGTTGCGGTCCATCTTGAAGCCGCAGCCAACGATACCGAGCCCCCCGTCAAATTTGGGGGTCCTGGTGATGAGGCCTTGACAGAGTGGGCGTCAAGCAAGGCCGTCAGCGTCATCCGTAAGAATGCACACGGATGGGAGCTGTGCAAACCTCTCCGCAGCGTCAAGGTAGGCCTGGGAAATTTCCCCAGCTACGGCGAGCCAGCGGTTGAGGAAGAATAATGTTATGCTTATGAACGACGGCGTTTTTATATACAGTCTTGTTCTTGCTTTGTTGTTTTTTTCTGGGTTTGTATCCGGCTTCGGAGTGTGTTGATTGTTTTTTTGGACGGAAATAAAGAGCGTGATGATAACGTTACCCCTCACATTATCGACGGCATTGGCCTTGTTGTGAGAGTACTTATGAGAGCCCAGTTGGCAAAAGGACAAAAAAAAGCAGGCAGTCTGGTAGCGAGTATTTAATTGGATTATATATATATATTATATATACATATATACACATTTATATATGCAGCCTTTTGCCATTAAAGTGAATTAGAGTGTCATGATAAGGTTCAGGCTCGGACCGACTGGATCCAGGGCCCACCCGTCATGGCCACCAGCTGGACACTGCACGGCTGATCGTATATTATGGGATCAGCTAGTAAGTAAGACCCCTGCTGTTGGACCTGACACTAACTTCCGAGTTGGGCAGCTACGCTAGCTACACGGCAGCACACCTATGACGAGGAGAGGGGGACGTTGGGGGCCACTGCATACAGTTCAGCTCAGGGCAGAATTAGGCAATCATGGAATGGCAAACCACATGCAGCTAAGGACGCTCTTGGGTGTGTGTGTGTGCTGTGCTGTTTGTGGCAGTGATTCATCCACTCCCCCAATTAAAGGAACACACCCTTGGAGGTCCTCTCACTCAACATCTTGATTAACCCCCAGCGCTACATTCACTCACGCCTGCAAGACTCTACCAGAACAATTGCCATAAACTGGCCTACTTAATGACCCGGTCATTGCTGATATCGTCGCCATGTCGGAAAAAAACACTCCTGAGGGTACTCGCTCCTCGCATGATGAAGCAGCGGCTTCCGATATCGATGCTTTCAACAACACAATCGAGGCAATTCACCTCACCCACCCACCAGAGAGTGACCAAGTCGCCTACACTAACGGCCACCCGCTGATCCAGAGCCTCCGTGCCTTGATTTCCACCCAACAGAAGAGATGTCCCCTGTGCGCCCTATACGGCTCGCCTGCGATTTCCATGTCTCACAAAATGAAGTACTGTTCTCATAGAGATGAGGCAAAAGAGGTTCAACCATGGCTTGACATGTTCAGCCACTATCGGGCGCAAGGCGGAGGGCCGGGGGCCCGATGCGCCCACTGTCGATTCCCGCTTCATCTCTGCTGGCGTACAGTCTACCGCGAGAAGATGGATGCTATCTATGGCAGCGAAGTTGAGGCGTTGGAGAAGCATGGGGTGGTGTACAAGGAGGAGCAATGCGATTGGTCCAAGGTTATTTTTCGATCTGTCACGTCTTGTCTGGTATTTGGTGGTCGTCAACCTGGTGCCGGTGTGGGCGAGCTGGGCGCCAATGTTCTGTCCATCATGGGCTGGAAAGATTGGGAAGGGTTGGAAGCGACTGGGCCAAAGTGTATCAAAGCGTGGCTTGAAGAGAATGACGAGGTTGATGGTTTGCGGTGCCCACGCCTGCTAAAGCTTTTTCGTCTGCTTACTTGCGTTCAAGAATGCTGTGCATTGGTTTGTCCACTTGGCAAAAAGGGCCAGGCAGAACATTAGTTCATGGTGAAGTTGCCGCATGACGGAACAAAGCAGCCAGAAATATTCAAACCGCTATGGATGTAATTGATCTCGAGATTACGGTAATTTACTAGAGTCCCCGGAAGACTGGTCCGACAAATGCATTGTCCTCGCATATGCCACCCAAAGTTGAATCCCCCCTCGCCGCCTTCGCTGAATCCCCAGTGCGATCTTTAGATGTTGTGCTCGTCCAGAACATTTCTCCAAAGTCCCCTTTATCGGATTCGTTAGCAAAAGGACACTATCGAAAAGGCCCAGCTCAAAACTCTTACCGTTAACTTTGATCAAGTCAAGGTAACTCTGTGCATTCTGTTTACTGACTGGCTCTGGCATTTTCCAAGTGTTGATATCAGCGGGAATGAAATGCCCAGTATATCATGTTGTTGAGTTGTTGAAGACTGCTTTTATAGGCGGGCATATTTATACCTCGATGGTGGTGCTTTACAGGCATTTACATCTCAATGCACCGTGAAATGGCCTCAGCTCCAGGCCCAGGTTCTTGCATGGTAATGATTTCCTCCAAGTCCGCCTAGATTCCAATGATGTACAACACTACTAGTGCCTAGGTTTGACGAATAAACGTAAAGGCCTCATTAAAGACTACTTGTTAAGGAACGCCACCTACATTTTCAACCTGGCAAGGATGGGGATTATGAGCGAGAGAAGGCACCGCACAGCGCAACTTCAGAACAGCTGCATATTACGCATGTGCCCCAGCTGCCCACATAGTACACATTTGAAACGGGCTTAATATATTTGGCAAGGCACAACCACAGGTTCCTACCATGGCCCAATCACATACGTAGGAGCTCATAATGGCCTCAAGTTTGCTGCCTCATTGGAGCTGCGGCAACCTGACGGGACCTTTGAATGGTGGCCATAATTGAGAAAATAATGCCATGAGCGCCTCTCACTATAATTGGTCCCAACAAGCTACACGCCAACCAAGTACGTACCGAATGGCCTCAAGGACGGTACAGTGTGTGGCTAATGCTGACAGGTGTCCACCTCGAGCGAACAAACTGTCAGATCCGACCTTGGCAAACCGGAAATTCTCTCAGGGGAGCGCTTCTGTGTGCTTAACTCCCATTGTTCTCGCAACCTTCTTCGACAGAATTGCTGTTACAATGCCGCCCTTGCTCAGTGAATCTCGTCATGGCGCTAGAGGACTGCTAGAAGCTCAAGCATTGCACAGCGCATAGGCACAAAGAGGGGCTCCACCATTGACATGGGTGTGCAGTGGTGGTCAAGTCAGGAAGCGCCGCCACAAGTGTCATGTTTTGCAACGACAGCGGTCAAGAGCCACTTTGGTAGTGCAAGGAGTGGACGAGGAAGGCGAAAGGTCATCCACCCAAATCACGACCTCATTGTGAGATTTAGATACAAATTTTGGGTGTAGCATTTACTCTTTGGAACCCATTTTCATTTGTTTCATCATTTGCTGTAAATACAATGGCTGCTCTGTTTTAATTCTGATGGCCCAAACCGCCTAATCTTAGTAGTTAATAGCTTGAAATGTCTTTAGACAGAGACCAAGGGAAAATCAGTTGGCAAAGTTTACCCCTCATTTAACATTATTGAACTTCTCTATTTCTTTATATCATCAAGCCATGCCCACAACTAAGGTGGTTAGACAAAACTGTTCAAGCTAAGAAATATTTCATTTAGAAATTCTGATACCTTCTGCCAACCATCAATGCTTCGACAACCTTCAAAATATGACCACATGTACAGTTTTATTTTCAACAAGCCTGGAGGACAAGCATGATGGCTCGGACTCCAGCTCCTCTTCTATAGTCTTCCAGTTCACTGCTCACGATGCGGGCCTTGTTTTCCTTAATTAGGGATTGTACTCTGGTTTCGTATCCATTCTTCTGCCAAATGGATTCAAGAATAGTAGCGACAATCCAGCCTCCCTTTTTAGTGACGCGCACAAATTCATCCAAGGCTTCAGGCCCCACATGGCATTGAGTCAGAGTGCCGATGCAAATCACAATGTCATAAGAGCTGTCGCGTTTCGATAACGGCTGGGACAAGTCTGCCTCGTCAAGCGATCGATAAATATTTGCGTTTCGGGCCACATCAAGCATTCCAGGGCTCACATCAACCCCGTCCAGGTTGCCAGCACCTGCCTTCTTAAGATATAATCCTGCTAGGCCTGTGCCACAACCCGCGTCCAGAATCTCAACATTGCTATCGATTCTGGGGCTTTGGAGGCATTTCAAAACGTATTCACATGCGATTTCAGGAGCAACGTAATCCTGGCTTTCATCGAACATGTCCTTTTCGTAGGATTGTGCCCAGTCATCATATGTCAACTGGGCATCAGCGACACTTGAGAGGCTGTAAATACGCTGGATGCGAGACATGGCTTACGCAAAATAGGAGAAAAGTCAAAATTATTCAGGATTTTTCAGTATAGTTGGCTGGTTTCAAGGGCTGATTCAACCCAGCAGATATTGCTGTTTAAATAACCGAACATCCGTCACTACCCCGCAAAAAGCCCTGCAGAATGACGTTGTAATCAGACAATATTGTGAGCTCAGTGAGTGAATGAAGCAAGACTTGTGCCAAAAAAGCCCAATGAAAATGTGGGGAGGCTTAAAAATTACCTGTCTAGGAAATTAAACCCGATCTCAAGAGCTCCAGACAAAATCTGTGAATAAGTCTTCTCATTCTCTCTAATATATGTCTCTAATATACGTGACCCACTAAATCAACGGGACCATCTTTGGATGAACTGGTCGTTACCCCTTCTAGCTGAGCAGATCGTAGGGACAAGTTCTCTCAGCGTCAAACTCGCGAACCTCTTGCTGTCATACAACGGGTGTGAATCGGCATACCGCCCATTTTTCAATGAAAAAGACTTTGGTTGAATAATTAAACCTCTCCAAACAACATGAGGTGCAAGCTGTTATTTATCCACCGGGACAAGCTGAAGGCAAGACCCTTCCTTGGGCTTTACCGTAATGAATCCAACGGCCTTTGGAACGGCTGTTTCCAAAGTCTGAATTTTGAAGTCTCTCACCAGAATCGCGATTACTCTCCTGATTTCAGCCATTGCTAAAGATCTTCCAATACATCCCCGGGGTCCCTGCAAGAAGCTTTGGTTGCAATGGTTTGAAGGAGCGCCGCCTACCGGATCAAAGCTCATTCCCTTTTCGGTTTGCTTTATCCATCTGTAAGGATCAAACTCGGAAGCGCTTTCCCCCCAATACTTCTTCGATCTGTTAATTGCCTCGGGTACAATAACAATGTAGGTTCCAGCTGGGACAACTTGACCCTGAATGGACGTATCTCGAATGGACTTTCTGATTGACATGGCTACAGTTGGGTGCAGTCGGATTGCTTCATTGCAGATTGCATTCAAAAACGGCAACTCATCAACTTTACAGTCGTCACCTTGATGTTGAAGTTCCAGCCTGAGCTCGTCCTGCATGCCGGGGTTTAGGGCAAGCTGCACAAGGATCCAGCTTATCGAATTTGCAGTAGACTCGTGCCTAGGATTGAACGATTTGATTAGCAGGTTCACCTCTCTCGTTCCAATCAATCAGACCTACCCCGCGGCGAGGAGAAATAAAATTTGGTCAACGCAATCTCCAACGCTAAAGTTTCCCGACTCTATGAGCTGAGACAAAAGGTTCGCACCGATGAGGTTTTCTTTCGAGTTCTTTTCTTGATTGAACCGATCCTGGACAATTCTCCCCATGATAGTACGCATTGATCGTATTGCGACATCCATCTCATGGTCAATCTTTGACGGGAACAACCGTACCAGCCACTTGGGCGCACAATTATGCCACATGAATTGCCCTTTCTTTCCCTCTGAACAGGAGAATGTTGTTTGGTATGCAGCAAATAGGTCATTGTTGTCATCTGAGATGATATCCAGATCAATTCCAAGCGCTACAATGCACACCACGTCAAGCGCAATGCGACTAGCCCAGTAGGATATATCAATACCTCCGGGCAGCCCTAGTTCTGCTGCATAGTTCTGTTTCTTTGAGGCATCCGAGAGACGCTGGCTGAATTGTCGTGCCTTGGTGGATAGGAGAGGTTTTAGCTCCGTAATCCGTCGGTCAATAAAAACCGGCGTCATCAACCGACGATGCTGTTTATGAACATCCCCTTCGTCGACACCGAGACCTTGGCCAATGAACCGCCTCGAATAATTCCGGAAGGCACTGGGCTTTTCGAAGTCGTACGCACGACGACTAAGAACATCGCCAAGAGACTCAACGCTAGTCAGGACAAGATATTCTGCACCGAGCAGTCCGCGAAAGTGAATCAGTCCGTTATTTCGAATATCCTCGGCCCATCGAGAAATTTGGCACCCGATGGGCTCGTCAAATATTGCCCTGAAGTTTCCCAGAAATATGTTTGAATCCTCGTCAATTTAGCCATTGACCTGCAGCAGCTTCACAGTTGGATACACACCTTTGGTCCAGGAAGACCTTTCAAAGGGCTCAGCCATTTCTTGAGTAATACTTTCCATGAAGCAGTCTGCAGGATGCCACACAGCAAAGCCAAAGTCACGATAATTTGTGGAGCGATCAATTCGATGAGCAACATTCGCAATAGTAACCAGTTGAGGGCTGTGAAAAGTACAAGGCGGAGAGTTGAGGCAGTGTGCTTCGCCATTGTGCTGCTTTTTCTTGTCGTTATTTGGCAGTGGTGGTTTTTCACTTGTGGTTTTGGTGCCACAGGTTTCTCGCAGTTTATACCTCATATCCTGATCACAGATTACTCTTTCCGTCTGGAAATTTGATGACGATTCAGGGCGGAATAATCGGCGCGGCTTTTGTAACTAGCGTCTGGCAAGGCTAAAATCCCATCACACTCATGTCGCAACCAACAAAGACTGATGCACTAAATGATAGACACTGGATCTGGATAGGCTCGTTACCGAAACTACTGCAAAGCTAAATAGTCCTTGGCAATCACGAGGCCCAAGCCTTCTTTGCATGCGTTAGGCGGCCGGCATAGTATCTCCACATATGCTGTTGGTTGCACATGTTGCAAAACCAATGCGGGCGCTAGCTGACGTGTCCCTGTATCCCGTCCCTGTGGCGCGCTATCTTTCTGCTCTGAACCAACACATGGTCCACAATTAAGAATGAAATCTACAGGGAAACTTGATCTAGAGCATGGCGTTACTGGCACCGGTTTATGGCCTGCCGCGGTTTACTGCTCAGCCAGCTCGCTAAGGCCATGGACCCGAGGACAAGCACTCAGTGTAGTTTCATTTCCCATGCTCACAAAAGTGGCAAGAGGCTGTGTCGATATTTCCATACAATAGCAAACAAGATAGTAAATATGGTACGATGAACACCTCTCAGGTAATTTAGTTGGATCGGCAGTTATAGCGTGCATGACGTCTAGATGCGCCAGACAGCCTCTCGTAGAGCAGCAAACTATGGTTCCTATGACGAGAGAAGATATAGGTCGATAAACCTCATTGCTGCCAGTTGTACAACTCGTCTATTGATGAGCTGCCTTTCTTTTAGGTGGACTAGCCCATGGATATAGCACAAAGCAGAAGCGTTTTCTAAGAGTCTCTATGTAAACGCATACGATGTTTTCTTATTCGGGCGAGTCGTTGAGTTGAGAAGGGTGGTTGGTGGGATCTTCGGAAGTTCACGCACGATTCCTGAGCAGCAATTAGTCCTAGACTTGCCCATGCGATAGTAAATAGGGACATTTCACTTCTACACGTCAATGAGCTGTTGGTGACTAAAGGTTTCATCCTTAACAATCTTGATCAAATAAGATAGAACAGCAAACGTTCAGGGTTTATAAAAAAGAGGGGGGAAACGGCAGTCAGCACTATGTGTAAAAGCCCAACGTGTATGCCCTGTAAATGGTATTCGGCGTAAATTTTGCATAATACAGTATGCAAAGCTCCTGACATTGCATATCCGGCAATCCAAGCAACTTCCAGAGCTCTCTTGGGGCATGGCAGCGTAACCAGGTGAGTGTCTCATGCTCTACTGATAAAGCTGACTCATCGGGCATGCCTTGTCCATTTCAATTGACAGGCGCGGTGAAGTGATTAGCTATGGGGAAAACTATATTGCCCCTTGGAGAGCGGGGTTGAGTTGGTCGGGGCTGTACAATTCCCGTCGATTGGTTATGTTTGAGGGGAAGACAGGTTTGCCACATATCCATATCTTCCCAACCAACTGCAGGCCCATATCAAGCCCCGCTCGCCCTTGGCTCATGATACGTGATGGAATTGGAATTCTGCCAGTTGCTAAGATTAGAATGCCGGCGCTAGGCATCTAGAGCATGACCGCCGAGGCCATAAGCACACAGCTTCTGCCTAACCACGTATATTCACGTGATGCTATTGGTCATGTTGAACCTGTTGTACGTTCTCCAACTCGGTTTGCTGGGATGGAATTCGCTCAAACCCACTCTCCATCATGAAGTTTGAACTCATTCCATTTCAAGATGTCGCCTGTCTCCCGCCAAAAAGTCAAGACGATGCGCACCACATAAGCATCTTTGAAGTGCTGGGCACTGAAGGTGCATTCTAGATTGTGAAGCATGGAAGGCCCGCCAGGCTTTGTCTGGCCGGCGAACAACAACACAGGCACAAAAACGAGAGAAGGGTAAGGAACGCAGAGCACTTGGGAAGAGTGCCATTCAGAAACAGTGCCAGAATCTAAACCCGATAAACGAATTCTAAATAGCCAGCTAAAATCCAAAAGAGATCCTTTCAAGTTGAAGGACTTGGAAATGTCATCAGAAAAAGGCTGCGGATGCTGTCGCTTCTTTAATGAGCTCTCGACTGCCCTCCTCTCAGCTCACAGAACTCTCGTTCCGGAGCAGCTTGTATTTGAATTGGTTCGCTATAACTTCCTCTTGACCATAAAATATCAGCGAAGTGGATGAATCTTCTCATGTCAATTCTTTACTCCATCAGGTTTGTGTGCGCCCGTCAGGAGAACCATGAATGGTTCGTTTGTACAGATATTCCTAGTTTGATGCTAATACTACCCTGGCCTTAGGATCTGATACGATAATACAAGGCTCACTGTCTGCGGCTGTACTTCTAGGTGATACATCTTCTGAGCTGTCGTTCAAAAAAGCAAATGGGTGGATACAAAAGTGCAAGACGACTCACAATCAGTGCCGTACCGGATATAATGTCCCGCTCCCGGAACGATGTCTTGATTTAGACCTGCATAACAGCATCGGGAGCAATGGAATTAAACTTGTGGAAACCGAGGGCCTTGTTGGAACATATGCTTGCCTATCACATTTCTGGGGCAAGGGCCCAAAGCCAATTGAAACCAAAGCCAGAACACTCAATGACCGCTTGAAATTCATTGCTTGGTCTGAGCTTTCCAAAACCTTCCAGGACGCTGTGATAATAGCCCGAAAACTAGGCATGCGATATTTGTGGATTGCCTCACTATGCATTATCCAAGACTCGGCCTTGGACTGGCAGATCGAGTCTGGGAAAATGGTGGACATTTATCAGAACAGTTTTGTAACCATCGCAACAGTGTCATCGCCAGACTCTCGCGGTGGATGCTTCCCTCGTGACAAAATAGAAGATGTGTGTTTTCGATTTGAGGGGGAGAATCAATACTCTGCTCAGCGCGCGATATTGCGATGGTATTGGGCCACCAACAGATCTCGTCGGGTTTGGAAAGGCCTTGCCTCTGTTTACGCGTGGATGGATCTATCAAGAGCGCATGCTATCCAGAAGAATGCTTTACTGCAACCACCGTAAATTCCAATTCGGATGCCGGGAAATGGATGCTTGCGAATGTGGAAGCAGGTTTACACCGCCTCATGTAGTCCCAATGATTCAAGCCAGCGAAGGAATGCTACAGGGAAAGGACCAATACGCTGAGTTGGAAAAGTTTCAAGGCAAGAGTGGAAGATTTTCCCCGATGCAGCTTTGTCAGCATTGGCAGAAAAGCGTGGTGCAATATACCAAGCTTCGTCTTACAAAACGCACCGACAAGTTGCCGGCATTTTCTGGGTGTGCCAAGGATATCAAGCGCATCGCAGGAGACGATTACCTTGCGTGGATCTGGCGCTCAAAAATCGCCAAAGGCATGCTATGGATCGTCAAAGCTCCTGTAGACCAGCCTCGTCCGGTGGACTGGAGGACTCCAACTTTGTCATGGGCAAGTGTTGACACATCGAATGGAATAGACTACATATACACCCTTAAGACGCAGACACGGCAGGGCTTTCAGAACAGGATAAGTCAGCAGAATGTATACTTGCTGGTGCCGACAGCACTGGAGCCGTAAAGTCTGGGTTTATATCCCTACGAACATCCCTTTGCCCGGCATACTTGGGCCGTATTTGTCGGCGGTGCGCAACGAGTCCCATTGTATATACCATCGAATACGATCGGTGGCTCTCCACGCGGAGCCCCAGAGTGCAGCCTTGTGCGCCAGAGGGAATTCAAGGACTAGACGAGTTTCTTTGCAGACTTCAAATACGACGACAGAGTGGATTTTGAGTTCCTCGACACAGGAAAAGACATGGGATGCAAGCACGCGCGTGTCTTTCTTCTTCATCTTTACGACAATCGATCGCCTAGCTCGGCGGTCATCAAAGGATTTCTTTCTCGTACTAAAGAGAGTGCTCGCCCAACCGGTGACTCGTTTGAAAGAATTGCAGCTGTCAGTATCGAGTTGCAGAATTGGACGGAGAGGGAATCATGGTTCAAACCCGTTTTTCGAGTGGTGGCTACCAAGGAAACTCTCGTGAATCTTGTGTAGAGATGGAGTACAACGTCAACTTGCAAAATCCTATATACGCTAGTAAAGTACCAGCACTTTCAACAACAACGCAGTCATGGTGACAATCAAGCCTACACTGCCATCACGCCTTCTCGGCTCTTCTAATTGTGTGTTCCTCAGAGGAACCCATAAGGTGGGTGTGGAGGGAAAGCAATAATGGGAAGAATAGTAAACTTGTAATGAGAATGAGAACCCTAACACTAACGAACCAATAATTGAGTGTACTGAAGTTTACTCAGTTGCTACTAAGGCACTACTCAGGCGCCCAACCACTGCTCAATCAAAATCGGGTCCTCCGGCTCCCGCAAGGCAGAAGAAAGTTGTAGAGTCCATATTCGCATGGCGTGTACTTTTTGCTTCTGGGAAACCAGGAGCAAAGCAGTCTCCTCCTTCTCTTAACTCCGGTGCCCAGGCGTTGGTAAGAATGGGTGATGCCAAAACTTAATTATATCACATCCCATCTTGTATAATTACCTGGAAATGAGATATGAGGCGTCGCTTAAAGAAGTAGCAGTTAGGCTTCTAGTGCTTCCGTACTATATTAGAACTAAACCAATTTACTAGGACTAGGCATTGGATGATCCTGCTAAGTCCAATCCAGCTAAGCAGCTATAACCTTAAATTTCCATCTGTAATAATTACCAATATGGCCAAGCCCATGTCCTGAGATCTCATCACTGATCTAATGTGCACCATATTTGACAATCAAAAATGCAGAACGGTTTTCATCTTTTACAAGTCCCAGCTATTCTTCGCTACCAAAATGTCACAAAATAACCCTAATAACCGTTCCAAATGCCACATATACAAGAAGATGTAAAAACAGGTCGTTAAGAGTGACAACATAAACCTTGAACACAGAGCCAACTAAAATCCTCATCATGGCTGAGTCTCTGTTTGGTTCTGGTTCGCGTGCCTCGGCTCTCCAGGTGTGAAATCGGGTGCCTTGCCCTGGAAAAGCTCATCTTGGTTCATGTAAAAAGTGTCCTTCTCGTCAAGGAACTGCTGGTGGAACATCTCAAGCGCAGCACCGGGGAGCTGCGACCCGACCTTGAGCTTGATCCAGGTATGCTTGCCGGTCCAGAAGTGGCTGATGAACTTTCCGTCACAGCCAGACTTGCTCTCGGGGAAACCGTTGGCATCAGTGCATTTGAGTGTCTTGATATCGTCGGGATAACCGTAACGAACATATGATCCCCAGCCGCCCTGGTCGCTCGGTCGGCCAGGCTTGGCGCGAAAGTTGAAAAAGTCACACCCGGGGTACTTGCCGTTAGGGTCGGGACACTCCCACCAGTCCTTCATGATCTGGTAGGTCTTGGGGTTGTTCTGTGCAATGATGAACCCGGTGTTGTGATTCACCTTGCCGGACAAATCTTGGTTGCCCTTGCCCTCAGGATCATTGGCAAGAGCGAGCAGGTCCTTCTTGGGGTCAATGTTCCAGTAGTTCATCAGCCACTCGAAAGGCAAGTCAAGGTGCGAAAAGACGGCATCGCTGTCGAGATAGATGCAAGCATCGTGGTTCTTGAGAATGTTGGCGATAATTGGGGCTTTTAGCCAAGATGATCGGCGGTCTTCAGGCTCCACAGTACCCACGTAGTAGTACTTGTATCCATGGATCTTGGCTAAAATCGCGGAGGTCAGCTCGGTTCAGATAGAGTTTCACAAGAATATCCAGCGCACGGCACCAAGACACTCTCAATGCAAGTAGATTGCACACATTGACGGGAAGGCCTTGACAGAGGGTTTACATACCGTAGAGCCAATGGTTAAGCACACCGAGCGATTGGCCGCCCACCTTTCCAGGCTCATCCCAGCTCATTGGCTCGGCACCAAATACCAAGCCAGATTCATTCAAGGGACGATTGTCGAGGTCGATGATACAGAGATTCTCGCCCAGGGGCTTCGTCCAGATGGGATCGCTGGACAAGTTTGAGCCGAATGCACCATACGGGGTATAACTGTGGGAGTCAACCGAAATGCGAGGATTGAATATGTAGTTCATAAACAATTCGCGACCGGCATCATTGGACTTGATAGGTGCGGCAACGGGGTTTCCATCGATGTCCGGTGGTGAAGAGGGATAGCTATGGAGAAATTGCCAGTCAGCATGGACGCTCAGTGAAAAGGGCGCTAGATGGGACACGGTGCTAGCCGTACTCAGTAATGGATAAAGCCCAGGAATCGGCTTGGTTATACGTGATACCCATAATGATGGTAATCATGACGAGGCTGCCGACGATTATGGCCTTTGTCCTGGAGGAGCGGGCCCCGCCCTTCGAAAAGTTGGGAAGACCCATGATGGTGCAGCAACGTCGCAGGGGTATAGTAGTACTGGAGTCAACGGTGAGATCGTCAGGGTCGTCAAAGGTCGTCGAGATAAAACGAGAGTGGAAGGATGAACCGGTATAGTCCACCTAAAAATGTTCAATCAAAAGAAGAAGAAAAATTACAAAAAATGGCCGTAGAGCAGAAAAGAGTGACAAGGAGCGACAAACGAAGGTCAGGGCGTCCAAGGTAAAGGACAAAGCAGCACCAAAACCATGGCAATCAAGTGACAAGAAGATTCGCCGACACGGGGGGTAAGATCGGCTATATAATTAGGGGGAGGTGCGCCATGGAAGAATTTCAAGTGCGGCTGGCGAAAAAGCATTAGGGTGTGGCCAATGATAGCATCAGGCACCGATAGCGCTAACACCAGTCTATTGATTTTGGTGTCGCCATGCTATCGCGCTATTTAGGCTAGCCATAAACGGTGGAGAAAGGGGCAAGAAGTCTTCACAGGCAATTCCAAACCAGATCGCCATGTCTCAATCTACTAGGAGCTTGTTGGGACATGGCAGGGAGAGAAAGACACGTGTGGAGACGCGACGGGACGCGAGGATCCCAAGTATATGCATAATAATTTTCCTCAAAGTCAAGTTTGGCATCCCCCTCCTTTTCGTTTTTGCCCTGGACCGTTGTGGGTACGTGTCCTAAAGTAGCGTGATTGACTCGCGGGCGCTATTGCAGTTCAGGTTTAGCCGAGAACTTCGGTGATAGCTTCAATAACTAGTCATGCTCACTCAGCCGCGTAAGCGACCCTAATCAGGAATAGCCCTTACTCTCCAAGGCGTTCCAAGTGAAGGGCATGCAACGGCTGTTGGTTCTTGGTCTCCTTGGCCAAAATTTTGCCGTCTGGCAATCGAAGTAAAGCATCTCATCAATAACTCCATCATTAAAACCCAGATTCTTTGGTACTAGACCCCCATTTTGAGAAAGGTTGACAAGTACAGAAATGGCCAATTTGAAGACTACTTTGAATTTGATCCTTCATTTTTCCGAGTGACTGTCGAAGACCTGCCTAAGACCTGCCTTTATCAAGGGTGGCGTAATCATCGGCTCCAAAACCCCGATGGGTGCACCCTTTTAGCCGGCTACACGAGGTACCAGCCACTGTCAGCCGACACCAGCTAAAAAAAAATACACCGCAATCACATCCAGAGATAACATCGAAAATGGAAAACGGATCACAGGGATCGCCCCCCTGTGTGTGGTTTTTGATAATTTCCCCCCTTTGTACACTGGTTCAGTAAGCAGAACGCCAGATGTCATTATTACACCATTTTTCCAAACACATTTAATCCTTTTGTTAGATTTTCTACATTTTGT